>JBBDGP010003723.1:802500-814221 GCA_037952835.1 Lithobates septentrionalis | reverse complement strand
GACTGACGCAGAATGCTCAGGCTCATTCCAGGCCTCTGTAACTTTTTATATTACTTATTTCCTGAACTTCACATTGGAGTTACTCATCCTGGATTGTGTTTTATGAGCAATAAGCGGAATATGTCACTTACCGTGGAATTTGTCTGCGCTGAGCCCGGACCTGAGGGGACCAGCAAATATCACTCTGACATTTAAAAAGAAAACATTGTATCACCGACACCTGTTTAGGATGGAGCTCAGCGGATTAAAGGGAGACAGAACTTTATTTTTGTAATATGGAGAAAACGTTACTCAGTCAGAGCTGGCATCATAAAAACAGGATGAAGAGCAAAGACACGGGTGGAGGGCAAGTGTAGATGGGTGTTTGTGAATGAATTATCAATAGTCAGGACATATACAGAGGGTGAATCTCTTCTGTTCTCCATCCAGTGAAACCCTCTGACAGTCTCATCTATTACCTAAAAGGACTCTATTGGTGGTATGAGGGGTTCCCACCAGTGCCCATTATGAGGGGTTCCCACCATCCCTGTGCTGAGTTCCCGGGTCTGTACACCTGCTGTGCCCATTATGAGGGGTTCCCACCAGTGCCCATTATGAGGGGTTCCCACCATCCCTGTGCTGAGTTCCCAGGCCTGTACACCCGCTGTGCCCATTATGAGGGGTTCCCACCATCCCTGTGCTGAGTTCCTGGGTCTGTACACCTACTGTGCCCATTATGAGGGGTTCCCACCATCCCTGTGCTGAGTTCCTGGGTCTGTACACCTACTGTGCCCATTATGAGGGGTTCCCATCATCCCTGTACTGAGTTCCCGGGTCTGTACACCTGCTGTGCCCATTATGAGGGGTTCCCACCATCCCTGTGCTGAGTTCCCGGGTCTGTACACCTGCTGTGCCCATTACGAGGGGTTCCAACTATCCCTGTGCTGAGTTACAAGGTTGGCACAACTGCTATGCCAATTTTGAGGGTTAATTTTGTTTATTGAAAAATCTTACAAACAACAACTTATATACAATAAAACCATAATAAATAAACATATTTACAAAATAATTGAATTTGATAATACAAAACAAGAACATTATAAATGGTACAAACTAAATTGCGTACTACATAATCCCTATGGGAGAGCCAGACTAAGGAACATCACCGTCACCATGCATGTAGCCTTTATCAAAAATATATTTCATCTTGAAAATCTAGGGGAGTGAAACAAGAATACAAAGAAAAGCCGCACACCCCGAGATCAACAGGCAGCAGCTACAGAGTCCTGATATTCCTCCACGCCCTTATCCAGGCCTCCTGCTGCCACCTGCCTTTCTCAAGACCCCGAATCTTCCCAACCTCACCCAGAATGTCCTGCACCACCACTTCGACAGGGAGGATTTTACCCCGTAAGGATACCTGACACCGTGCACTCCACGTGAAATAACGGACTACCAGACTAACTAAAAAAAGTGTTTCCAAATCATAATCCCGACGAGTCTGGAATGCCCCATACACCCACTCTGCATAACTCATATGGGGGAGGAAGGGTATACTCAGAGCCCTCCCAACCCTCTTGTACACCTCTATATTAAAAGGGCATTGAAGTAGAAAGTGATCCATGGACTCCACCACTCCTCCACACTCCACTCTCGGGCAGCCCTGATCACTCATGGAAAGAAACTTCAAGTTGCCCTTCACATATAGTTTTCCATGAAAGGCAAGCCAAGCCTGATCCCTAAACTTCATTGGGATTCTCTCCAAATTAATCAATCGCAAACCCACCCCCAAAACCAGGCTTGGGCAATCCCTCAAGGCCAGTGGCTCGCAAAAAGCAGAGCTCATGATCCGCTTCTCAAGAAGTTTCCTTGGAAGAGATTTGACTTCTCCTGCTGTTACTTGCCACTGCCGAAGCATTTTCAAACACGGGGCAACATAAGCCGGGAGCTGTTCATGCCTGACCCTCAGGCTTTTCACTGGCCCACCATTTTCCCAGTCTCGCAGAAAGGGCCTAAACCAGGACTGGAAAATACCAACCCACCCAGGCGGTCTCTCTGCCAACATGTTACCAAGATTGTACTTCAGAAACATCAGAGAGAAAAAGACTACAGGGTTGACCATCCCTAGACCACCCTCCCGCCTAGGAAGGTAAGTCACATTCCTTTTGACAAGGTTTATTCTGTTCCCCCATAACAGCTGGAAGAAACAACTATAGATCCTGGTATAGAGAGAAACTGGCAAAACGCAAACAAAACTGACATACAGAAAAATCGGAATCAGGTAAGTCTTGATCAGATCAACCTTTTCCCTCAAGGAAAGCTGCCAACCTTTCCAGCTTGCCACCTTGGCATCGGCATTCTCCAGCCTGTTCACCCAATTTGCATGACCATAGTCACCTGGGCCGAATTCAATGCCTAGAACTCGAATTTTTTGTTGGGGCTCCGGGAAGTCATCCGGGAGAACAAAGCTCTCCCCTTCCACACCCATCCAGAAAGCTTCACACTTGTCCTGGTTGACCTTTGAACCAGATGCCTCTGCATACTGCCCTATCACTGAGACCACCTCCTGCGCCTCCGCAGTCCCAGAGATAAAAACAGAAACATCATCAGCATAGGCCACAACCTTCAAGGGAGGCTCACCAGCGATGCCCAAAGGTACCCCACACAATGATCCACTCTCTAGCCTTCTAATGAAGGGGTCGATTGCAAACACATATAGCAGAGGACTCAATGGACACCCCTGACGCACGCCCGAGCCGACCGCAAAGGGCTGCCCGACCCAACCATTAACCAGAGGAAAGCTTTCAGCCCCTTTGTACAAAATCTTGAGCCAATCAATGAAACCCCCCTCCAGGCCATATTTGTCAAGAAGGAGCCACAAGTACTCATGATTAACCCGATCAAAGGCCTTAGCCTGATCCAATGTCAGCAAATATTTACCCCAACCAGCAGCCCTACAACGCTCCAAGGCTTCCCGGACAGCTAACACTGCTGAGAAAGTGCTTCTACCTTGGACCGAACAGTACTGGTGGCGGGATAACAAACTGCCTGCAACTGGTGATAATCACCAAAAGAAAATCTTTGCCAGTATCTTTCTATCGACATTAAGAAGGCTAATGGGGCGCCAATTCCCAATCATGGAAGGATCTTTACCCTTTGACAGAAGGATCACTGCAGATTGCCTCATGGAGGGAGGAAGAGAACCCTCATTCAAACAGCCATTAAAAACCTCTGCAAGGTAGGGAGCCAGGATCGTTTTAAAACATTTATAGAACTCGGCTGTCAAACCATCTGGCCCTGGCGTTTTCTTGATGGCTAGTTTATCAATAGCCTGAATTACCTCATCTGCAGTGATTTCATCTGTCAAATTTATCAAAGGAACATTACTTTCCAGTCCTGGTGTAGAGTCCAAAAAACCCAACATCCTTGTCCGATCAAGGTTCCTTCCTCCCAGGAGATCGGCATAGTATGACCTGACAACCTCCAGGATCCCTGACCTAGACTTCGTCAGAGAGCCCGTACTGTCCCTCAGGCCATTGACCGTCTTAACTGCTACGCTCTGTTTACAGTTCTGGTAAGGGTCAGGCGAATGGTATTTCCCGTAATCCCTCTCCTGAACCAAAGAGCCGGTCATATTGATGTCTCCTAAGGAGGAGCTTCACCTCAGAGATCGCCCTAGAATCTCCTCCATTCGAAACAAGGCGGTCAAGTTTCCTCCGCAAACGCTGGTAGGTGATATACTTATCTTGCTGCTTCTTTCTTCCTATGGCCTTGAAAAGCCCAACAGTCCACTGTTTAACAAGCTCCCACCATTCTGACTTGCTGCTGCAAAAGTCTAGGATCGTTACCTGTGCTTGAAAAAAATCCTCAAAGGATTGTCTTACTCTCTCGTCTTCCAGGAGGGCCGGATTCAATCTCCAGATACCCCTCCCCCTAGGTGGCATGTCTGGGGCATTCAGAGTCACAGATAGAATACAGTGATCCGAAAACTCCACTGCCCGACACACAGGTGCTGAAAAAGCGGAGTCTCCCTTTAAAAAAAACCTATCTATCCTACTCTGACTATTACCTCGCTGAAAAGTGAACCCCGTGCTGTCTGGGCAGCGCTTAATGTGCGCATCTACCAGACCTGCTTCCCTAACTATCGCATTAAGAAAAAGGGTGTCATAGCCCAGCTTATCTCTGAAACCTCTCCTGTCTTTAGACCTAGTAGTGGTGTTGAAATCACCTCCAAAGATAACCTGCTGGGCCGTAAAAAGAAAAGGCTTAATCTTTGTAAAGAGGCATTTCCTGTCCCACTTCGTCTGGGGACCATAGATGTTAATCAGGCGCAAGTCCTGCCCCTTCACAGAGACGTCTAAGACCATGCATCTCCCTATCTCTACCTCAATTACCCGCCGGCACGTTACCATACCAGAAAAAAGGACTGCAACTCCGCTGTAAGGCTCGGCCGCAAGAGACCAAAACGAGGGACCACGTCTCCACTCCTTCTTTGCCAGATGTATATCGGCCAGACTACTCAGATGGGTCTCTTGTAAAAACAAAATGTCAGCATCAAACTCGCTGAGCAAAAATAAAGCCATATGACGAGCACTTACTGATCTTAAGCTGGCAACATTAATGGTTGCCACTTTTAACGGAGTGGGAACTGCCATTAGGGTAGTTGAGGCAGCCGTTTCTTAGCCTGACTACTCCCTCTTCCTGGAGAACCAGCGCGCTTTGTTGCACCCTGGCATTCATCCTCCATAGAGGATGCAGAACTGAATGAGTCCCATTCATCCTCATCATCATCATCATCATCAGACAGGACCTTAAACTTATTTTCTAAAGGCAAAAATTTAGGATTTAAGGTAACTGAACCCCCTTTTTTCCTTCTTTTGCCCCTCCTCCTCCTATCCTCCAACCACTCCATATCATCCTTAGACAAACCAGACTCAACAGCCTCCCCACCCCTATCCTCCCCTTCACCCCTCACCCCCCCACTCCCCCTTCCCTTATCTACCACCAGGCCAGCCTCTCCACCATCCACCCCACTCCTCTGCACCCCACGATCCTCAATAGAAACCCTGCAGCGTCGGGGGAGGGGGGTTGGCACCACACCTGACGCACCTGCCTCAGCACCTCTTGCTGCCTCTGCAATTTTAGAAGACACAGACACAGAAGGATTGGACACATTTTTGGCAACCGATACCTTACCTACAGAAGACATGGGCACACTAGGTAAACGCACAGACTGGGGAGACACAGACACATTAGGTATTGGCACAGACTGGGGCACCACAGATTGGGGAGACACATTAGGTATTGACACAGACTCAGATGGACTCACAGGCACCCCAGCTGCTGAGCTCCGAGCATCCTCCATGTCCATGCGGAAGAACTCTCTCATGAGCTCAGGATTGTTGTGCATTGCCTCAGGACACTGACTGTAAGGATGTCCCACCGCATTGCACAGATTGCACCTGATGATATTACAGTCTTTTGCCAAATGTCCTATACCCTGACACAGAGAGCACTTCATCACTGGACAGGAGGATGCAAGATGTCCTTTATCTCCACACTTATTGCAGAGCTTTGGCTGGCCTGGATAGAAGATGGTCAGCCTGTCCCTCCCCAGGAAAGCTGAGGATGGCAGATGCTGGACAACATTATCAACAACCTTTAATTTTAGCTGCACAGACCATCCCCCTGTCCATATTCCCCGATCATCTACAATCTTTTTTAGGGGGCTCAGGACGTCTCCATACCTCCTCAACCATACAGATAAATCCCCTTGTGGTATGGATTCATTGCGGACCAAAATTGTGACCATTTTAATGAGGGGCTGGCGTGAAACAAGCTTTGGGATGAGCCCTTTCCAGTCCGGCAGGCCCCTACACACGTGTTCATACTTCTCCCAAAATATGTCCAAAGACTCCGGACGGATAAAGGACAAATCATATTCATAGGAACCTGCCGGACTGATCAGGGCGAAGATATCTGTGGGTGTAAATCCCATCTGCAGGATTTTATCCACCACTGTCCTATGTGGGGGGATTCCACTGCCTTCCCATTTTAATTGCACAACATTCCTCCTTTTAAACATAGAGGAAGATAAAACATTTTCATGCTTGCTGCCTCTTCCCAGATCTTGTAGCAGCAACACCAGCATAAGTTTTTCTTCCACCAGCAGCATTTGCAGTCTTGTCCTTAGACACAATCAAACCTGCTGGCAGAGAGTCTGAATCAGCTGGGATAGCAGTCTTTTGATTAGAGGCAGCACCCTCCCCCTCCCCCGAGCACATGGTCTCTTTTCTGGGATCAATCACAGTCATGGTTGCTGCAGACTCCTGGAAACTTGTAGCACTACTGCACCCAGCATCTCCTCCACCATTCACAGGAACAGCCGCTGTGCCTGGTCCAGGCAAAGTCTCTGTATTGTCCATGGACCTCTCTGCAGACTGAAGCTGACAGTTATTAGCAGATGTTATTGCATGCTGTGTATTGTCTATGGGTCTGGGCTGACTGCCTGCAGCACTACAACCCTCAGCAAGCACATTGTCATTAAAGTTCACACCATCATCCTGCACACACACTGTACCTGCACCTTGTCTCTCCACAGGTCTTTCTTCCACAGGGCTAGGAACGGCGTCCATCTTTTCCTCACCATCCTGGGAAGTGGATTCAAGTTTATTGATGAAATCCAGCATGGCAGAACCTTCAACCTCCTGCTCAGATGTTCCACATTGCTGGGGAGTGAAGGGGACAGAGGCCTCCACCATTGAGGGTTCAGCAGATGTCTGAGGTGTTGAAGAGCCGGGCTCATCCTCCGGGCCCACTTTCTCACTCTCTGCTGTCTGTAGCTGCATCTCCTCACTGGTCTCCTCACCCTCCATGCAGGAAGCGGCTCCTCTTCTCATTTGGCTGAATCTTTCTTCATTCTTATATTTCTCTTTAAATGCTCCACTATTCTCCTTCAGAGAACTCACCAGTTCTTTCTGCTTCCGCAGAGCTTGTTCCAAGTCTTTCAGTTCAGGCCTCAGAGCCGGTCTTTTCTTGCTGAACACTTTGGCACAAATCTGCTTTTTCTTTTTAAATTCATTTTTCAAAGCCACCAACTTCTCCTCTTCCTTCTCAATCCGCTTCAACGTTTCAATAACCCTCCGTCTAAAGGCAGACAGGGACTCATCTTTCCTTGGGCCAGGCCCAGTGTCGTCCACAGGCTGAGGCCTATCCAGGGGGCCTCCACCAGGATCCTCCCCAGGATCCTGCATCACTCCTGGGGCAGAGGAGCAACTCTAGCCCCTGGTCTCTGGAAGCACAGGAGCAAAGGAACTAGCAACCTCACACCTCGCTGTCAGGGAGTGGAATGGCAGTTTCCCACCATCCCTGTGCTGAGTTCCTGGGTCTGTACACCTACTGTGCCCATTATGAGGGGTTCCCACCATCCCTGTGCTGAGTTCCTGGGTCTGTACACCTACTGTGCCCATTATGAGGGGTTCCCATCATCCCTGTACTGAGTTCCCGGGTCTGTACACCAGCTGTGCCCATTATGAGGGGTTCCCACCATCCCTGTGCTGAGTTCCCGGGTCTGTACACCTGCTGTGCCCATTACGAGGGGTTCCAACTATCCCTGTGCTGAGTTACAAGGTTGGCACAACTGCTATGCCAATTTTGAGGGGTTCCCACCATCCCTGCTAGATTTTCTTCATTTTACATTTTGCAAAATATAACAGGCAAAGCTGGAACACTAAAGGTTGAGCAGTTGAAAATCATCACTTTTTAGTATCAAAGACAAGAATCCAAGACTTAACTTGACTAGGTCACCAACTAACCTCAATAACTGAATTGTCCCTTTTAGGTGGGCTGGTGCTCTAACCCTCTATTCTTCCAGGCAATCCATTTTGTTGCTAGTTTCCGGTTAATCTCATGGCAGGTGATTTTCTAGCTGTGTGGAGGTCCTCCAGGGGCCGCTCAGATACGTTACCTTTCTGGGATGAAAAGGTTGCTATGGGTGTTTAGAATGGACATCTCATTCCGAGCTGGTCAGGACCAGCCAGGTAGATCATAAGGAATCCCCCTCCTCCCCCCACTCCCCCAAGAACTTCGGCTGGTGATGTCAGAGCCGCGAGAGCCCCAACAGGATATCTGCCGCTTCATTGGCCATTGTTTACTTTAGAGATGTCGCTGAGAGGGGCCTGAGCACCGTGGATGTGTCTGTACGCCCGAGAACCTTCTCAGCCACCATCACACATCACTGGACTCTCATCCACTGCCAACTTAAAGAGGTCATGGCTTGGATTATTGAATATTCATTCATTTTGGAATAATGATACAATTGTAGCCGTACTAAGAAAGAATTTAGATTTTATTTTTCTCTTTCCTTTTTTCTTCTTTTTAAGTCTTTTTGTCAGACAATAGATCCATGTTTATCCCAGGCATGTTTACCAACTTCAATACCGGGCACTTTCACCCCCTTCCTGCCCAGGCCAATTCTCAGCTTTAAGCGCTTTTGCACTTTGAATGACAATTGCGCGGTCGTGCAACGCTGTACCCAAATGAAATATTTATGATTTTTTTTCAAACAAATAAAGCTTTCTTTTGGTGGTATTTAATCACCGCTGGGTTTTTTTTTTTTTTTTTGCTAAATTAAACAAAAAAATACCAAAAATAAAAAAAAGCAAGGTTTTCTTAGTTTCTGTTAGAACTTTTTTTAAAGAAGTCATTTTTCTCCTTTACTGATGTACGCTGATGAGGCAGCAATGGCGGGCACTGATAGGTTGCACTGATGGGCACTGATAGGCTGCACTGATGCACACTGATGAGGCGGCACTGATAGGCTGCACTGATGGACATTAATAGGCTGCACTGATGCACACTGATGAGGCGGCACTGATAGGCTGCACTGATGGACATTAATAGGCTGCACTGATGGGCACTGATAGGGCGGCACTGAAGGGCACTGATGAGGCTACACTGATAATCAGGACAAGAGAGGGACTACATCAACCCAGAACGAGAGAGCCACCCTCCCACCGTCATTTGTCTATACGGCAGGCGGGAGGTGATTAAATTCACTTATAATATACTGTTGACTGAATCACTACCTCTGCTGGAAGACTATTCCAAGCATCAGCTACTCTTTCTGTAAAACAATTTGTTCTAAGATTAGTTTGAACTTTCCTCCTAGTTTGAGATTGTGTCCTGTTTTCTTTCTCTTCGTGTTGTAAATCCTGCCCTCCGGAACCTTATTCACCCCCTTCATGTCTTTAAAGGTTTCAGTCATGTCCATTCTTTCCCCTTTTTCCTCCAGACTGTACATATTAAGCTCCTGCAGTCTCTGCTGAAATGTTTTATCCCTCAGACTTTTCACCATTTTTGTTGGTTGACTCGTTTTATGTTATTAATATCTTTATGTAAGTGAGGTCTCCAGAAATGTACACAGTATTCTAAAAGATCTATATAGAGGAATCAGGACCTCCTTCTCCTGCTGCTGACCCCTCTAGTGATATAAAGATCTATATAGAGGAATCAGGACCTCCTTCCTCCTGCTGGTGATCCCTCTAGAGATATAAAGATCTATATAGAGGAATCAGGACCTCCTTCCTCCTGCTGGTGATCCCTCTAGAGATATAAAGATCTATATAGAGGAATCAGGACCTCCTTCTCCTGCTGGTGACTCCTCTAGTGATATAAAGATCTATATAGAGGAATCAGGACCTCCTTCTCCTGCTGGTGACCCCTCTAGTGATATAAAGATCTATATAGAGGAATCAGGACCTCCTTCTCCTGCTGGTGACCCCTCTAGTGATATAAAGATCTATATAGAGGAATCAGGACCTCCTTCCTCCTGCTGGTGACCCCTCTAGTGATATAAAGATCTATATAGAGGAATCAGGACCTCCTTCCTCCTGCTGGTGATCCCTCTAGTGATATAAAGATCTATATAGAGGAATCAGGACCTCCTTCCACCTGCTGGTGACCCCTCTAGTGATATAAAGATCTATATAGAGGAATCAGGACCTCCTTCCTCCTGCTGGTGACCCCTCTAGTGATATAAAGATCTATATAGAGGAATCAGGACCTCCTTCCTCCTGCTGGTGATCCCTCTAGTGATATAAAGATCTATATAGAGGAATCAGGACCTCCTTCCTCCTGCTGGTGATCCCTCTAGCAATATAAAGATCTATATAGAGGAATCAGGACCTCCTTCCTCCTGCCGGTGACCCCTCCAGTGATAACTAAAAACCTAGGAGTGAGAACCACTCATAACGGGCAGAGAAGGTGTGCAGACCCAGGAACTTTGCGCAGAGATGAGAACAGATGGTGGGAACCCCTCTTAGTGGGCAGTGTTAATTTTAGTCTTAGGACTAAAATGGCATTTTAGTTTTAGTCCCATTTTAGTCTTCTGCAATTGTTTTAGTTTTAGTCGTATTTAGCCGACTAAATCTCCAGTACATTTTAGTCGACTAAAATGTCCTACGTTTTAGTTGACTAAAGTCTCCAGTACATTTCAGTAATTGCAATTTAGTTCTAGTCATAGTCTTTTGACTAAAATGGCTTTTAGTTTTAGTCGTATTTTAGTCATCTCAATTGTTTTAGTTTTAGTCGTATTTTATTTGACTAAAATAGTATTCATTTAGTCGACTAAAATGTTTTAGTCGTTTTAGTCGACTAAAAATGTTTTAGTCGACTAAATTAACACTGATAATGGGCACAACAGGTTGCCGGCTTATCAGCGGGGGGAACATAGGTGTGCGCAGCCTATTGCATTAGGGTGTGCACCCCAAAGTTCAAACACACATATAGGGGCGAACTGATAACTCATGGGCCCCCCAGGCAATCAGAGATTATGGGGCCACACAGTATACACACACACAGTATACAATCACACAGTATACACATACATGTACACACAGTATACACAGACAGATGTAAAAAAAACACAGCTTTATACATACTATCCCTGGTTTTACTGAGGCTGGCAACCCTGATGGGGCCCCCTAGTGGCCCAGGGCCCTCGGGCAGTGCCCGAGTGGCTCAATGGTCAGTCTGCCCCTGCACACATGCCTTTCCCTGTACCCTCAGCTTCAGTGGACAGTGAATGAATCTGAAGTGCTCTGTGCTGAGCGGTTCCCTGTTCATTCACAAACTGAAGCATAGTAAACCCAGTTTACTATGCTTCAGTTATAAATGAACACATTGAGTGAATGTGTTCACTGTGTTCATTTAGAAAAGGAAGGCGCTGGTAAAGGATATGTCCTCTAGCCCCTTCCCCCACTCTTAATCCTGAATAATCCCCTGCAGAAGCTGGGGGGGGGGGGGGAGGAGGAAAGCCAGCAGCACTGTGGAGCAGAGGGGCCAACATGGGGGAAGCCTGGGCAGTAGGGGGAACTGGCACTGCGTGTAGTGATTAGGGTGTGCCCAGGCACACCTGGCACACCCCTTGCGCACGCCTATGGGGGGGGAATAAAACAAAGTAAAGTTTAAACATCCATAAACAGACCCTGGTGTGTATAAACCTGCA
Organism: Lithobates septentrionalis; assembly: GCA_037952835.1. NCBI lineage: Eukaryota > Metazoa > Chordata > Amphibia > Anura > Ranidae > Lithobates > Lithobates septentrionalis. Next base: position 802,736 of record JBBDGP010003723.1, on the reverse strand, counting down.
CTCCACTCCATAAAAGCAACATTCCTAAAAAACCTTTTTTCATTTTTTTCTTTTACCTGTACCCGGAGGAGCTGGGCGTCTGGGGACGCGTTTGTCACAAACGTTGTATTGCTTGTCACCTCTTTTGTTGGTTATATATGAACTGAGCGTCCTCTCCTGTGAACCCTTGGGAGGTATTTGCTATGTATTATACAGGAAGGGGGGATTACTAAAGTGAAGACCCTCCAACCACAAAG
>JBBDGP010003723.1:0-82500 GCA_037952835.1 Lithobates septentrionalis | reverse complement strand
ACGCTTGGGAGCCACTCCTGGGCTCTAATAGATATGGTGATGATGTCCTCCAACTTGCTCAATTATCAGCATTCCATTTCATAAAAGAAAAAAAAGAAGCTCCATAGTGTAACATTGCAAGCAAATATTTATTCCAAATATAAACCCTCCCCTCCTAGGGGTACTCACATTGTGTGGGTGCGTGAGTGCACCATCCTAATCAAGGTTTCACATATGAGAAAATAAAGCGTTGGTGTGGCGTGCGGTGTGGTATACTGCTCTCGTTCGTTCCTCCGTGCTGACAGCTCCGTCCCGGCCCCTCCGCTACGCGTGTTTCGGCACAGGGATCACATGCCTTCATCAGGAGGGAAAAACTGCTCAGCTCCATCAAGACCCACAGAAGGAGCTCCCAAGTTACTCTGGCGCTTTTAGCAGCCTAATACTGGGACTTCCTACTGGGAGAGGCTGAACCCAGCCGGCAGCTGCCTGGAGGCAGAGGGGGGTAACATGGTACTGCTTACTCTTCACTGGTGCGTGGAGGTATGAGGACAAAAAGAAGAATGGGGCGGGGCCTAACTGGCCTTTAATTTATGCTATTTCATTGGTCCTGAGGGAGGGGAGAAAGGCGGAGCCTATCACTAGTATGCTGCCATGGTGGCGTCAGGAAAAAGTATTGCAATGACCGCCATTTTATTCTCTAGGGTGTTAGAAAAAAAAAACAATATATAATGTTTGGGGGTTCTAAGTAATTTTCTAGCAAAAAAAACAGTTTTAAACATGTAAACACCTAAAATCCAAAACGAGGCTGGTCCTTAAGTGGTTAAAAAAAAAATCACAATAAGCGTATATTGGATTGGTTTGCGCAAAAGTTATAGCATCTACAAACTATGGGATATTTTTATTTACTTTTTTTAAATTTATTTTTGCTAGTAATGGCGGCAATCAGCGACTTATAGCGGGACTGCGATGTTGCGGCGGACAATCTGATACTAACTGACACTTTTTGGGAACCAGTGACACAAAAATATGCACTGTCGCTGTGCCAATGACACTGGCTGGCAAGGGGATTAGCATCAGGGGCGATCAAAGGGTTAAATGTGTGCCTAGCCAGTGTTTTACTGTTTTACTGTGTGAGGTGCTTTTACTAGGGGATGAGATGGAATTTATTCCCATGCTTTGCAGAGACACAGGATCGGTGCCTTCCCTTTTGTGTACATAGGCAGATCGCAGTTCTGTCTCTCTGCCAGACGATTGGTGGGTGTCGGCGAACATCGTGTGCATGGCACCCACCGATTGGCTTCCGCTGTGTCTAATGACTGCAGAAGAGAGCTGGTGGCGGCGCGCATGTGTGCCCCCTACCCGGAAGTGTTGGATCATGTATATATTATATATATATATATATATATATATATATATATATATATATATACACACACGTGATCCGCCGCATGGCTGCCAACCTGTAGCAAAAAAAATGGTAAAGTGTCGTCAATAAGCGGTCAATACTCCTTCATATCTATTTACTAACGATGGCAGAATAAGCATTAAAATTGTTCATGTTGATTGAGAAAGTGAAATTTCACTTTAAGTTTTCATTGATAATAAAAAAATCAGGAGATATCATTACTACGGAGCCTTGAAAAAGTATTCATACCCCTGGAAATTTCCCACATTTTCTCATGTTACAACCAAAAACATAAATGTATTTTATTGGGATTTTATATGATAGACCAACACCAAGTGGCACATAATTGTGAGGTGGAAAGAAAATGATAAATGGTTTTCAATTTTTTTTACAAATAAATATGTGAAAAGTGTGGCGGGGGCATTTGTATTCGGCCCCCTTTACTCTGATACCCCCTAACTAAAATCTAGAGGAACCAATTGCCTTCAGAAGTCACCTAATTAGTAAATAGAGTCCACCTGTGTGTAATTTAATCTCAGTATAAATACAGCTGTTCTGTAAAGCCCTCAGAGGTTTGTTAGAGAACCTTAGTGAACAAACAGCATCATAAAGGCCAATGAACACACCAGACAGGTCAGGGATAAAGTTGTGGAGAAGTATAAAGCAGGGTTAGGTTATAAAAAAATATCCCAATCTTTGAACATCTCATGGAGCTCTGTTCAATCCATCATCTGAAAATGGAAAGAGTATGGCACAACTGCAAACCTACCAAGACATGGCCGTCCACCTAAACTGACCGGCCGGGCAAGGAGAGCATTCATCAGAGAAGAGCCAAGAGGTCCATGGTAACTCTGGAGGAGCTGCAGAGATCCACAGCTCAGGTGGGAGAATCTGTCCACACAGGGCCAGACTGGGAATAACATCCAGCCCTGGAAAAAATTTCATACCAGCCCCACAGCATTATTATACCACCGCAACAGCATAACGTCATTGATTTCTTGTTCATGAAAGGGAAAACCATAAAATGCACATTTGAAGAGTGTATTATATATAGATAAGACAGATATGAAATCACATAGGGCTTATATATATATATATATATATATATATATATATATATATATATATATATATATATATATATAAGCAAATTCCAGTTAAAAGTGGTAAGTGATCAATCATCAAGGGGGACCCCAGGAACTCAGAACGTGGGAGGGGGGGGGAACCACCTTCCGCAGAAAGAATACACTAAGGTAAGGGGGGGGTTACTGATATAAGGCTGTGCTTTATATCGGTGCCCCCTTACATTATCGTATTCACTCCCCCCTTACATCAGTGACCCCCCCTTCAGACTGGCCTACTGGCCTAGCGGTGCTGTCACTGACCTCCTCTCAGGTGCACCTTGCAGGGCTCAGTCAGTCGGCTCCAGCTCGGTGGCTCTGGTTTTATCCTATAGTCTCCTCTCCACAGTCCACACTTGTCTGACTTCTCCCATGACCCCCATCCCGGCAATGCTCCCACTCTTGACTCCTCTGCAGACTCCCTCAGAGACTGCAGACATGATACAGGAGATGGTCAGAGACTGCAGACATGATACAGGAGATGGTCAGAGACTGCAGACATGATACAGGAGATGGTCAGAGACTGCAGACATGATACAGGAGCTCAATGCAGCCTCACCAGTGCCCATCAAATGCAGCCTCACCAGAGCCCATCAAATGCAGCCTCACCAGAGCCCATCAAATGCAGCCTCATCAGTACCAATCAAATGCAGCCTCACTGTGCCCATCAATGCAGCCTCACTGTGCCCATCAATGCAGCCTCACCAGTGCCCATCAAATGCAGCCTCACCAGTGCCCATCAAATGCAGCCTCACCAGAGCCCATCAAATGCAGCCTCATCAGTACCAATCAAATGCAGCCTCACTGTGCCCATCAATGCAGCCTCACTGTGCTCATCAAATGCAGCCTCACTGTGCTCATCAAATGCAGCCTCACTGTGCTCATCAAATGCAGCCTCACTGTGCTCATCAAATGCAGCTTTACTCTGCCCGTGAATGCAGTCTCACTGTGCCCATGAATGCGGCCTCACTGTGCCCACCATTGCAGCCTCACTGTGCCCATCATTGCAGTCTCACTGTGCCCATCAATGCAGCCTCACTGTGCCCATCAAATGCAGTCTCACTGTGCCAGTGAATGCAGTCTCACTGTGCCCAGGAATGCAGCTTCACTGTGCCCATCATTGCAGCCCCTCCTGTGCCCCATGGCCCAGTCAGCAGTCCCTGTCTGTGGGAAGGTGTGTTGTTGATGCCCGGTACGGTACCTTGCATGCCAGCAGGATATCCATGATGGCCAACAGCAGGCAGGGTCTGTTCTCGTTTTGGATGGGGACAGTGCTCCTTCCAGAGGATTTGCTGTGAGATGGAGTGGTCCCTGGCCACCTGCACCTTCAGCCATCCTCATTTTCCGGCCCCAGTCAGCCTGTCCTCTGGTCCTGGGGAAGTGGAGAGCACTGGGTGGGAGCTGGAAAGAAGGGGGAGCAGAGAGTACTGGCGGGGTTGGAGAGCACATGGGTGGGGGCAAAGAGCAGGGGGGAGTGGAGATCACAGGGATGGTGAGCGGAGAGCGCTGGGGGGGGGGACTTGAGAGCACTGGGGTCCAAAAAGAACAGAGGTGGAGAGCACTGTGGGGGCTAAGAGTGTGGGGTGGCAAAGAGCACTGGGGGAGGGGAAGAAAAACAGGGGTGGAGAGCACTGGGGGGTACAAAGAGCAGGGGGGAGTGGAGAGCAATGGGGGAGCTTGAAAGCACCAGTGGGGGAGGGGCAGAAAAACAGGGGTGGAGAGCAATGGGGGGAGCTTGAAAGCACCAGTGGGGGCCAGAAAGAACAGGGGAGGAAAGCACGGGGGACTGGAGAGCACTGGCGGGGGTTGGAGAGCACATGGGTGGGGGCAAAATGCAGGGGGAGTGGAGAGTACAGGGGTGGGGAGCGGAGAGTGCTGGGGGGGGTAGCTTGAGAGCACTGGAGGGGGAGCCAAAAAAAAACAGGGGTGGAAAGCACGGGGGGCAAAGAGCACGGGGGGGGGGCTGGAGAGCGATGGGTGGAGCTTGAGAGCACCGGGGGGGGACCGAAAACAGGGGTGCGGAGAATGGGGGGCTGGAGAGCACTGTGGGGGGCGGAGAGCACTGGGGTGGGGGCTGGATAGTGATGGGGAGAGCTGAAGAGCACTGGGGGGGGAGAAAGAACATGGGTGGAGAGCACTGGGGGAGTGAAGAGCACTGGGATGGTGGCTAGAGTAGGATGGGGAGAGCTGGAGAGCAGGGGGGGCAGAAAAAACAGGGGTGGAGAGAACTGTGAGGGGGGGGGGGCTGGAGAGTGTGGTGAGGGGAGGAGAGCATGGGGGGGGGGAGCCAGGGAGCACAAGGAGAACTGGGGGAGCCAGTAAAAGAAGTTGGATAGGAGGATCGGCGGGGGGCCGCATATAGAGGAAATTAGCTTTCTATATTCCTCCATGCAGCCGCTGAATACTTGATTCTCCTCCTCTCCCTCCTACAAGTATTCAGCGGCTGCATGGAGGAATATAGAAAGCTAATTTCCTCTATATGCGGCCCCCCGCCGATCCTCCTATACAGGCACACAGGGCGGACTGTACGGGCGGGCCGGGCATCTACTGGATCCCTCTCTCCTGCTCCTGTGTGTCACGGAGCTGGCTGGGTCTGTGTTCGGCTGCCGCGCTGTAACATGGTCCTGCCCCCCTAGACCGGCTCGTGTGATAGGTGGAACACTGATTCTATCCACTATCACACAAGCCGGTCTAGGGGGGCGGGACCATGTTACAGCGCGGCAGCCGAACACAGACCCAGCCAGCTCCGTGACACACAGGAGCAGGAGAGAGGGGAGCACCGCAACTCAGGCGGCCTACCGGGAAATCTCCCGGTATCCCGGTAGGCCAGTCCGGCCCTGTGTCCACAGGACAACTATTAGTTGTGCTCTCCACAAATCTGCCCTTTATGGAAGAGTGACAAGAAGAAAGACATTGGTGAAAGAAAGTCATAAGAAGTCCTGTTTGTAGTTTGTGAGAAGCCATGTGGGGGACACAGCAAACATGTGGAAGAAGGTGCTCTGGTCAAATGAGACCAAAATGTAACTTTTTAACAAAACGCTATGTGTGGTGGAAAACTAACACTGCACATCACCCTGAACACACCATCCCCACCGTGAAACATGGTGGTGGCAGCATCATGTGGTGGGGAAGTTTTTCTTCAGCAGGGACGGGGAAGCTGGTCAGAGTTGATGGGAAGATGGATGGAGCCAAATACAGGACAATCTTAGAAGAAAACCTGTTATGCCACGTACACACGATCGGACATTCCGACAACAAAATCCATGTTCTTTTTCCGACAGATGTTGGCTCAAACTTGTCTTGCATACACACGGTCACACAAATCTTGTCGGAAATTCCAAACGTCAAGAACGCCGTGACGTACAACATGTACGACAAGCCGAGAAAAATGAAGTTCAATAGCCAGTGCGGCTCTTCTGCTTGATTCCGAGCATGTGTGGAACTTTGTGCGTCGTAATTGTGTACACACGATCAGAATTTACGACAACGGATTTTGTTGTTGGAAAATTTGAGATGCAGATCTCAAATTTTGTGTGACGGAAATTCGGATGGAAAATGTCCGATGCAGCCGACACACGGTCAGAATTTCCGACAACAAGCTCCCATCCAACATTTTCCGCCGGAAAATCCGACCGTGTGTACGCGGCATTAGAGTCTGCAAAAGACTTGAGACTGGGGGGGAGGTTCACCTTCCAGCAGGACAACGACCCGAAACATACAGCCAGAGCTACAATGGAATGGTTTAGATCAAAGCATATTCATGTGTTAGAATGGCCCAGTCACAGTCCAGACCTAAATCACATTGAGAATCTGTGGCAAGACGTGAAAATTGCTGTTCACAGACGCTCTCCATCCAATCTGACAGAGCTTGAGATATTTTACAAAGAAGAATGGGCAGAAATGTCCCTCTCTAGATGTGCAAAGCTGGTAGAGACATCCCCAAAAAGACTTGCAGCTGTAATTGTAGAGAAAGGCGGTTCTACAAAGTATTGACTCCGGGGGGCGCCATACAAATGTACCCCCCACACTTTTCACATATTTATTTGTAAAAATATTTGAAAACCATTTATCATTTTCCTTCCACTTCACAATTATGTGCCACTTTATGTTGGTCTATCACAGGGATATGCAATTAGCGGACCTCCAGCTGTTGCAGAACTACAAGTCCCATGAGGCATAGCAAGACTCTGACAGCCACAAGCATGACACCCAGAGTCAGAGGCATGATGGGACTTGTAGTTTTGCAACAGCTGGAGGTCCGCTAATTGCATATCCCTGGTCTATCACATAAAATCCCAATAAAATACATTTATGTTTTGTGGATGTCAAGGGGTATGAATACTTTTTCATGGCTCTGTATTTGCCATCCAATGAAAGCCCAATTTGTCCTGAAAAAAAACAAAACAAAAACAAAAAAAAGCGCGGTATAATCCACCTGGGTACATGAAGTAGCTGTGATGATATGAACAGATCTGCTAACATATGGCAAAGTTGCACAACTGTGTTTTAGGTGTTTTGTTTCATATAGTGAGAGTGCATATTTTTGTCTCACTGGTTCCCAAAAAGTGTCAGTTAGTATTTGTTTCATATTTGTCATGAAAGGGTTAAAGAAACAGTGTGCTTGGGGTTGGTCCCCCCCCCCCCCCCCAGGCCTGCGCCTGCTCTCAGATCTCCACCCCCTCCGCCCCGCCCCCAGGCCTGCATTGGCTCTCAGATTCCCCGCCCCGCCCCCTCACATGCAGCTCTGCAGACTTAGGTGTCTCGGGTGTGTTGCAATATTTGGCACGTAGCTCAATCATGTGATCTCTCCTCCCCTTCGCTCTCAGCAAACTAGAATTGGCGCCATTTTCGAACGCCCTGATGAGGATCTCCGACGACGTGTCACATCGGTCACATTGTGTTCGGAGCGTCTCGTCCAACGATTAATGTGGAATCGATTGTTTTTTTTGTTAGTAATTCATGTATAGAATATATAGAATAATATACAGATAGATAGGATTGTATCATTCCTGAAGATCTGATGTGTAGCCAATAAAGAGACTCCCAAACTTGTTACATTGTATCCAAGACTTCCTCCCCCCCTCCCCCACTCTCACCCGGGGCTCATTCACATCACTCGCAGTGCGGGAATGCGTGAAAACGCACATTTTCCTGCACTGCACTGAAACGCGCTGCCTTCTGCAATTTTTTTTTTTTTAGTGGCACCTCCAGCGAAAGCAGGCGCGTTCGCAGCCACCAAAACGCATGGCGATGCAGTACCATACAGTGCGATTCTTAAAAAATTGCGCTTGCGGTTTTTTGGTTTTTTTTCGCTTTGCAGTGCATTCGGCTGCCCATTGAAATTAAAAAAAAATAAAAAAGGCTGCTGAAAACGCGACACACACAGAAACGGGAAAAAAATGCGCGCGCTTGCGTAAATCTTTATGATGCGTATGAGCCCTGACTCACAGACGGCCACCCCCCGAAAATCCCAAATCTCATCCCGTCCTCGGCCGTACGGCTCACTTGGAATCAAAGTCAACCTGTCACACGTCTCCCACCCTGGAACAGTCACACGAGGGAGGAGAGGGCTGGATGACGCTGGATGTCCTCCAGCCAGGAAAGGAGACGAAATAGAGGCTCTATCTCTGGCTTGCTGAAGCCTTCTAACGCATGTTGTGAGAAGCTCGCAGTGTGCGGGGGAAATCAGAGTCAGCAAGCTTCACAGTGTTGCAGAGCAGACTGAATCAATGCAGACATAAGAGGCACAGATCTGAGTATTTAATGAGATAATAATAATAATAATAATAATATTAATAATAATATTAAAGCAATCAAATAACTCATCATATCCCCCTCAGCCCAGTCTCTACCCACCTTGCACACTTACCTGCTCTCTGATAGTGTCGTATTTCAGGTGAGTAGGTGTGCACGGATCTGGATTCCTGCATGAAGTGGCGGAGTTCCTCTAGTAGATCCGCGATGTCTATGGCTGGGCTGGAGACGCTTTCACTTTCATTAGTCATGATGATCCTCCCTCTTCCGTCTACCTGGGAAGTCGGACTTTCACCTGGCGGAGAACACGGGAACGCATTCACAGAAGTGCTTAAAGGGAAAGTCCTGACATACACCGCGCTGTGTACAGACACGAGGAAAGAGCGCCGGATATAAACACCAGGTGTCAGTGACGACATGAACCACACAATGACTATGTTGTTGTTATCTGCAGCCTTGGCGCCGTGCCCGGCTGTACTGTTATGAATCACCCGCCTCACACCCCCCCCCCCTCTTCTACGAAACTCTGAAAGCTGATCTCCAGGCAGATATAAAAGACACAAATCTATGCAGCTCTGTATTCATTCATACATTATGTAGTGTATGTGTTAAAATGCAGCTAATATAAATACCTGAATTAGACTGGAATCAGCCTCCTGTAACCCCCTATAGGGCAGCACTCAGGCTAGGGGAGGGGGAAGCAGCGCTGGGAGCCAATCAGATGTGCTGCATACGAATGTGCTAAACGGGAGCATGATGATGGGAGGAGTGAGCAGAGAGATGACGTCATCATTCTCCTGCTGCTCCTTCATTGTCCAGTCAGACTGGGAGAGGGAGAAACGCTATCTGTACTTATTGTGTATGTATGGACTCTGCACAGTACTACTTCTCTTGTCCTGTATGTCGGGTGTAATTGTCGGTATCTGTTCTTATTCTGTATGTATGGACTCTGCACAGTACTACTTCTCTTGTCCTGTATGTCGGGTGTAATTGTCGGTATCTGTTCTTATTCTGTATGTATGGACTCTGCACAGTACTACTTCTCTTGTCCTGTATGTCGGGTGTAATTCTTGGTATCTGTTCTTATTCTGTATGTATGGAGATTTTTATTTGTAAAAAACAAACAAGATACATAATAACAAACTAACTGACTGGAAATAACATAAATACAACAATTACTGACATGTTGTTTAGGTCAAAAACTTAGCAGTTAAAGGGCATCAATAGGAAATAAATGTGACAATAAGACTCCTTTCCATAAATCTATACTTCTCCAACATTTCATTATAAGTCAGAATCGGAGTCACTCTGCTGACTACCAGTTTCCATATCAGATTCTGCGGATCCAGGATCAGGGGGCGGACGCCTTTTAATGGGCGGGTCATCCTCTGAGCCAATCACATACTCCTTTCCCACTCTTTTTAATTCCTGCTCCAGTTCCTGGTCCTCCAGAGAATAGAAGTCAGCATCCGAATCTGATAACGCTTCATACCTATTGGTGGAAAGTGCCGTACCCACTTCTGGTGCCCCTTTCACTTTTTTAGCTGACTTCTGCACTAATGTCCAGTCACTTTCGGGTTTACGGGTAGATTTATCTTTTTTCCTATTCCTCCTCTTCTGACCACTGATCTTCACAGAGACAGGAACTGGAACAGAAGAGGAGTGTGGGGCCGGCTGCTCCTCAGCCTGCTGAACACTGTCCATCCGCCCGGGAGTAGTCTCCTGGACCTCCGGGACCACCTCCTCCCTAGTCAATACAGCCCCATTCATTAAAGCTTCCTCCTCTAGTTGTTCTGCTGCAGCCAACAATTCATTGTCTGCAGATTCCCCATCCTTATTATGGAAGGCCTCCGGGCAATCCCTATGGAAATGGCCAAGCCCACCACATAGATTGCACTTAACCTTCTCACAGGTAGAACTGATGTGGCCAACCTCCCCACAAAGATTACACTTCAGGATCGTACAAACATTCGCCACATGGCCAGATTTACCACATTTATAACATAACCTGGGCTGACCTGCATAGAAGCAAACTCCTCTCTCCCGCCCAATGAAAAAAGAGTTTGGTAGGTGATGGGTAACATTGTTACTTTGCCTCAACTTAACAAGAACCCTCCAACCACCCGTCCAGATCCCATCACTGTCTTTAGTTTTTGTCAACTCAGAAACCATTTCACAGTGTCTTCTAAGCCAGATGACAACATCCTGGGGGGGCCACAGACTCATTCCAGAACATGATGGTAACATTTGCTGTGTCAGGTTTGGAGATGGGAATAAAGATGAAATTCCTCCAACCCTCTTTATCCCGCAAACCACTGAAACTGGCCCAGAACCTGTCCAAGTCAGACATGAGCTTAAAGCTGACATCATAACCTTGTCTGTCAGGGAGATTGATGACTGCCAGTATGTCTGCAGGAGCAAACCCCATCTGATGACACAGCAACTCCCTTACTACAAACCTCCTATCAGGGAGCTCCTCTCTGGAACCCCTATGCTTCAATCGGACCACATTCCTTCTCTTAAAGGCCTGACCAGTAGAACTGTTACTGGTGGAAAAAGAAGGGGCCCCACGGCTCCAGGCATTCCGAGGAGGGACATGACCAGATGGACCAGCATTCCCTTGCGGAGCAGGTGGTGGATCCACCAAAGGGGGGAAATCCTGAGAGTTATTCTGAACTGACTCCTCCATCGCTACATTCTCAGAGCCCTCAGACTGCTGATGACCCCATTCAGATATACCAGCATTGATAACATCAGAATTATTCACCACATCAATATTAGTGACATCATCACTGCACCTCATATCATCATTACTAGCAGCATCATTACTAGTTACCCCAGTGTTACTCCCACTATGAACACCAGTCACCCCAACATAGCTCCCACCATGAACACCAGTCACCCCAGCATGGCTCCCCACATGAACACCAGTCACCCCAGCATGGCTCCCACCATGAACACCAGTCCCCCCAGCATGGCTCCCCCCATGAACACCAGTCCCCCCAGCATGGCTCCCCACATGAACACCAGTCCCCCCAGCATGGCTTCCACCAGGAGTACTAGTGGCAGCAGCATTGTTCTCACAATCCATGTGCTGGGAGTCCACCATGTCACTCCTCTGAGTCTCCTGTACTGTAAATGTCTGCTGGGTTATACTGATGTCCCCACCACCCTCCAGAGCTGGAAGTCCAGCAGGAGGATCTGCTCCAACCTCACTGTCCTCCAGAGGTTGCACAGTCTTCCCTTCAGGAGACACATGTGGTGGCTGCGTGCGTTGGACCGAATCCCCAGAGTCTGACTCTGTAGAAGACTCAATCCTTCCACTCAATCCCGCCTCAAATCGATCACGATTGTGGTACACCTCCGCCACTGGTCCCAGTTCTTCCAGAACAGCATCAATGTCCTTTGACACACCGGCCAGTTCAATGCCCAGGGAGTTCAGTTTGCTGTCATATAAAAATTCCTTCTTGGGGTTGGCAGCTTTAAGTCGATAAACACAGTCAATCTGCTTCTGGATCCTAGTCTTGGTTTTTCTCAGGGACTCCATTCTTTTTACAAGGAAAGGAATCTTGTCAGCCAGGTGCAGCGCAGGTTCAGACTTTAACACTTTCTGCTTTGCGGCTGCAGGACGCTTGAAATCCTGATCCACCTTCCCATTACCAGTGCTGGTCTGAGGGTCTCTCCTGGGTGTAGATGGTTTCACTGGGGCAGATTGTGGAAAATTATTACCACCCTCCTCTTTATTCTGCTGCAGCTTAGAGCGCGATGAACGTCTCTGGCTGCTGCCCACCATTACACACTGTTGTAAGTTCTCTTTAATGGTTTTCTGTTCTAAGGAAGTTCTGGTGTATTTGCGAGGAGTACTGGGAGAAGCCGATGTCTCTGCTCCACTCTGAGCTCTATGAGCTGCACTCTGCTGAGCTTGCTGTGGTTGTAATGGATGGCTGGATTGGATCACGCTTCCAGAACTTGGACTGTACTGGGTGGTATTAGTAAGTTGCTGGACTGAATGAGCCCCACTCTGCGGGGTTTGCATTGACTGTAATGACTGGCTGGATTGAGTTGCACTTCCAGTGTTTGGACTGTGCTGAGCGATAATAACATGTCTCTGAACAGACTGAGCTGCACTGTGCTGGGCTTGCAATGGCTGGCTGGATTGGATCACACTTCCAGAACTTGGACTGTACTGAGTGGTATTAGTATATTCCTGGACTGAATGAGCCCCACTCTGAGGGGTTCTTTGAGTTGCACTTCCAGAGTTTGGATTGTGCTGAGCGATAATAACATGTCTCTGAACAGACTGAGCTGCACTGTGCTGGGCTTGCTGGGCCTGCAATGGCTGGCTGGATTGAGAACTCTTTTGCTGAATAACATCTCCAGACTTCCTCTTATCAGTATTATCGGTACTTTTCATACAAACATTTCCACGTCTACTTACAGCCTCTGCAGATTGCTTCCCATTCCCAGAGCTCCGTCCTCCGGCTTCACCACCAACCACAGCTTCACCTGACAGTCCTTGTGTAGGCCGGAAAGCCTGGGACTCTCCTGAGAGAGATCCCCGCCCAGGGGAGCCCAACCCTGGGCTTGTACCAGACATCAGAGGAGCTCAGCACCACACAGACTTCAGCTGCTCCACAAGCAGCCACACCCTCTGCACAGTACTACTTCTCTTGTCCTGTATGTTGGGTGTAATTCTCAGTATCTGTTCTTATTCTGTATGTATGGACTCTGCACAGTACCACTTCTCTTGTCCTGTATGTCCGGTGTAATTCTCAGTATCTGTTGTTATTCTGTATGTATGGACTCTGCACAGTACTACTTCTCTTGCCCTGTATGTCGGGTGTAATTCTCAGTATCTGTTCTTATTCTGTATGTATGGACTCTGCACAGTACCACTTCTCTTGTCCTGTATGTCCGGTGTAATTCTCAGTATCTGTTCTTATTCTGTATGTATGGAGATTTTTATTTGTAAAAAACAAACAAGATACATAATAACAAACTAACTGACTGGAAATAACATAAATACAACAATTACTGACATGTTATTTAGGTCAAAAACTTAGCAGTTAAAGGGCATCAATAGTAATAAATGTGACAATAAGACTCCTTTCCATAAATCTATACTTCTCCAACATTCCATTATAAGTCAGAATCGGAGTCACTCTGCTGACTACCAGTTTCCATATCAGATTCTGCGGATCCAGGATCAGGGGGCGGACGCCTTTTAGTGGGCGGGTCATCCTCTGAGCCAATCACATACTCCTTTTCCACACTTTTTAATTCCTGCTCCAGTTCCTGGGCCCCCAGAGAATAGGAGTCAGCATCCGAATCTGATAAGGCTTCATACCTATTGGTGGAAAGTGCCGTACCCACTTCTGGTGCCCCTTTCACTTTTTTAGCTGGCTTCTGCACTAATGTCCAGTCACTTTCGGGTTTACGGGTAGATTTATCTTTTTTTTTATTCCTCCTCTTCTGACCAGTGATCCTCACAGAGACAGGAACTGGAACAAAAGAAGAGTGTGGGGCCGGTTGCTCCCCAGCCTGTTGAACACTGTCCGTCCGCCCGGGAGTAGTCTCCTGGACCTCCGGGACCACCTCCTCCCTGGTCAATACAGCCCCATTCATTATAGCTTCCTCCTCTAGTTGTTCTGCTGCAGCCAACAATTCATTGTCTGCAGATTCCCCATCCTTATTATGGAAGGCCTCCGGGCAATCCCTATGGAAATGGCCAAGCCCACCACATAGATTGCACTTAACCTTCTCACAGGTAGAACTGATGTGGCCAACCTCCCCACAAAGATTACACTTCAGGATCGTACAAACATTCGCCACATGGCCAGATTTACCACATTTATAACATAACCTGGGCTGACCTGCATAGAAGCAAACTCCTCTCTCCCGCCCAATGAAAAAAGAGTTTGGTAGGTGATGGGTAACATTGTTACTTTGCCTCAACTTAACAAGAACCCTCCAACCACCCATCCAGATCCCATCACTGTCTTTAGTTTTTGTCAACTCAGAAACCATTTCACAATGTCTTCTAAGCCAGATGACAACATCCTGGGGGGCCACAGACTCATTCCAGAACATGATGGTAACATTTGCTGTGTCAGGTTTGGAGATGGGAATAAAGATGAAATTCCTCCAACCCTCTTTGTCCCGCAAACCACTGAAACTGGCCCAGAACCTGTCTAAGTCAGACATGAGCTTAAAGCTGACATCATAACCTTGTCTGTCAGGGAGATTGATGACTGCCAGTATGTCTGCAGGAGCAAACCCCATCTGATGACACAGCAACTCCCTTACTACAAACTTCCTATCAGGGAGCTCCTCTCTGGAACCCCTATGCTTCAATCTGACCACATTCCTTCTCTTAAAGGCCTGACCAGTATAACTGTTACTGGTGGAAAAAGAAGGGGCCCCACGGCTCCAGGCATTCCGAGGAGGGACATGACCAGATGGACCAGCATTCCCTTGTGGAGCAGGTGGTGGATCCACCAAAGGGGGGAAATCCTGAGAGTTATTCTGAACTGACTCCTCCATCGCTACATTCTCAGAGCCCTCAGACTGCTGATGACCCCATTCAGATATACCAGCATTGATACCATCAGAATTATTCACCACATCAATATTAGTGACATCATCACTGCACCTCATATCATCATTACTAGCAGCATCATTACTAGTTACCCCAGTGTTACTCCCACTATGAACACCAGTCACCCCAACATAGCTCCCACCATGAACACCAGTCCCCCCAGCATGGCTCCCACCATGAACACCAGTCACCCCAGCATGGCTCCCACCAGGAGTACTAGTGGCAGCAGCACTGTTCTCACAATCCATGTGCTGGGAGTCCACCATGTCACTCCCCTGAGTCTCCTGTACTGTGAATGTCTGCTGGGTTATACTGATGTTCCCACCACCCTCCAGAGCTGGAAATCCAGCAGGAGGATCTTCTCCAACCTCACTGTCCTCCAGAGGCTGCACAGTCTTCCCTTCAGGAGACACATGTGGTGGCTGCGTGCGTTGGACTGGTTCCCCAGAGTCTGACTCTGTAGAAGACTCAATCCTTCCACTCAATCCCGCCTCAAATCGATCACGATTGTGGTACACCTCCGCCACTGGTCCCAGTTCTTCCAGAACAGCATCAATATCCTTTTACACACCGGCCAGTTCAATGCCCAGGGAGTTCAGTTTGCTGTCATATAAAATTTCCTTCTTGGGGTTGGCAGCTTTAAGTCGATAAACACATTCAATCTGCTTCTGGATCCTAGTCTTGGCTTTCCTCAGGGACGCCATTCTTTTTACAAGGAAAGGAATTTTGTCAGCCAGGTGCAGCGCAGGTTCAGACTTTAACACTTTCTGCTTTGCGGCTGCAGGACGCTTGAAATCCTGATCCACCTTCCTATTACCAGTGCTGGTCTGAGGGTCTCTGCTGGGTGTAGATGGTTTCACTGGTGCAGATTGTGGAAAATTATTACCACCCTCCTCTTTATTCTGCTGCAGCTTAGAGCGCGATGAACGTCCCTGGCTGCTGCCCACCATTACACACTGTTGTAAGTTCTCTTTAATGGTTTTCTGTTCTAAGGAAGTTCTGGTGTATTTGCGAGGAGTACTGGGAGAAGCCGATGTCTCTGCTCCACTCTCAGCTCTATGAGCTGCACTCTGCTGAGCTTGCTGTGGTTGTAATGGCTGACTGGATTGGATCACGCTTCCAGAACTTGGACTGTACTGGGTGGTATTAGTAAGTTGCTGGACTGAATGAGCCCCACTCTGCGGGGTTTGCATTAACTGTAATGACTGGCTGGATTGAGTTGCACTTCCAGAGTTTGGACTGTGCTGAGCGATAATAACATGTCTCTGAACAGACTGAGCTGCACTGTGCTGGGCTTGCTGTGCCTGCAATGACTGGCTGGACTGAGAACTCTTTTGCTGAATAACATCTCCAGACTTCCTCTTATCAGTATTATCGGTACTTTTCATACAAACATTTCCATGTCTACTCACAGTCTCTGCAGATTGCTTCCCATTCCCAGAGCTCTGTCCTCCGGCTTCACCACCAACCACAGCTTCACCTGACAGTCCTTGTGTAGGCCGGAAAGCCTGGGACTCTCCTGAGAGAGATCCCCGCCCAGGGGAGCCCAACCCTGGGCTTGTACCAGACATCAGAGGAGCTCAGCACCACACAGACTTCAGCTGCTCCACAAGCAGCCACACCCTCTGCACAGTACTACTTCTCTTGCCCTGTATGTCGGGTGTAATTCTCAGTATCTGTTGTTATTCTGTATGTATGGACTCTGCACAGTACTACTTCTCTTGCCCTGTATGTCGGGTGTAATTCTCGGTATCTGTTCTTATTCTGTATGTATGGACTCTGCATAGTACTACTTCTCTTGTCCTGTATGTCGGGTGTAATTCTCAGTATCTGTTCTTATTCTGTATGTATGGAGATTTTTATTTGTAAAAAACAAACAAGATACATAATAACAAACTAACTGACTGAAAATAACATAAATACAACAATTACTGACATGTTGTTTACATCAAAAACTTAGCAGTTAAAAAAAAGGGCATGAATAGGAATAAATGTCACAATAAGACTCCTTTCCATAAGTCTATACTTCTCCAGCATTTCCTAATTTCCAAACCCTTAATCCATCGTAACTCGGATAACACTAAACCTGCAATTTTACTAGAGATAAACTGTTCATTATGCATGGCAACTTTAGTCCTTGCATGCCATTGATAGTACTTGACTACGGTAATGATGATATACATTGTCCCTCTATCTACACCGTGTATTGTTGGGGGAACACCATAAAGCCTGTCTGAGCAACTTAGGTTTTCCAACCTTTGGATCCCAACTCCAGCAGCTACTTCCTTCCAGACTTCACGGCTTCCCCAACAATCCACCAAGAAATGCTCCATGGACTCCTCCTGATTACAGCCCAAAGGGCAGATCCTTTCAGATGCGGCCAGACCTTTCATGTTCCCCCTCACATACATCTTCCCATGGAGAGACAGCCAGGCAATGTCATGAAACTTTGAGGGTAATCTGGGGCTATTCAACAACTTTAAGCTTTCCTCCATAACAGCTGTAGTGCAGTCTTTGAGTACAAGTGGAGAACAGAAAAAGGTCCTACAGATCCTCTGGTATAACAATTTCCGTGGACTTTTTTCAAGGTAGGATTTCTCAATCCCCCACCTCCTCAGAGACTTCAGAGCTGAGTCCAGATATGGTGGGAGATAACCCTGAGTACATCTCTTCCTCTTGAGAGAACCGCCCCGCATCCAGGACTCTGCACGAGGCAATATCCAGGCCCTAACACTGTTTACCCACGGAGGGCCAACATCGGAGTCCAAACACCCAAAATTAACTTTAAGAAACAGAGAATCAAAAAACACCTTAGGATTTATCATATTCAACCCACCCTCTTTGTTCAGCAGGTAAGTAACCCCTCTTTTTATTGGATTCAGTCTATTACCCCAGAAGAGCTGAAAAAACAGACTGAAGAGCCTTGCAGAGAAAGATTCTGGCAACGGAAAAACCATAGAGACGTATAGAAAGATAGGAATTAAGTACGTCTTCAACATTTTGACTCTTTCTCTGTAGGTCAACTTGCAATTCTTCCATCGCTGAACCCTTGCATTTCCAGCATCCAATTTCTCCTCCCAATTTAGCCTGGCATTATCTTCCCTTCCAAACTTAACCCCTAAGATCTTAAGACAACTTGAAGCTTTTGCAAACTGGGGCAGATCAAAATCTGGATCACCCTGCAGTGTCCAGAGAGCTTCACTCTTCTCAAAGTTGATAAGAGACCCAGAGGCCTCAGAGTAAGTTCCAATGGAAGCTGCTAGCAACTGGGCCTCATGGGAGGTGGACACCACTACAGTGACATCATCCGCATAAGCGAATACGGACAGGGCCGAGGCATGGGGCACAGGTACCCCCTGAAAACCACACTCCTGTAGTGATCTCAAAAAAGGATCAATGGCAAAAACATATAAGAGGGGACTCAAGGGGCAACCCTGCCTCACCCCAGCCTCAACCCTAAAAGTACCGCCCTGCCACCCATTGATAAGTGGAAAACTCTCAGCTTTCCAGTATAAAGTTCTCAGCCAATCAACAAATAACCTTGGGATACCATACTTTAACAAAGTCGCCCACAGATACCCATGGTCAACCCTGTCAAAAGCTTTAGCTTGGTCTAAACTCACCATATACTTCCCATGCCTAAGAACCTTACACCTCTCAAAAGCTTCCCTCAAGGAAATGAGAGCACCATAAATATTCCGCCCTTTTACCGTGCCATACTGACAGTCTGTCAATAGTGCTGGAGAAAAACACTTCAACCTAGAAAATAATATTTTTGCCAGAATCTTCCGGTCTACATTTAAAAGGGCTATAGGCCTCCAGTTCTTGATGTCATTAGGTTCTCTACCCTTGAACAGCAGAACTAAGGATGATACTCTCATGGATGGAGGCATCAGGCATTTCTCCAAACAACTTTTAAACACATCCACCAGAATCGGAGCCAGGAGCTCTTTAAATTTCTTATAAAATTCAGCTGTAATGCCATCAGGTCCTGGTGCCTTCTTTTGACGTAATTTATCAATAGCCTCCCTAACTTCCTCCACCGTTATGTCTGCTGTCAAAGGAGAAAAATCCAAATTATCAACAACAGGACCTGGAACTGCCTCCAAGAACTGTGCCATCTTCTTCTTATCCAAACCCTTCTCCCGAAATAAGTCAGCATAGTATGATCTTACCACTCCCAGAATACCCTCCTGAGACTCCTGCAAAATCCCCTGGGAATCCTTCAGTCCCATCATTAACTTCCTAGTCACCTTGTCCCTACAATTTTCAAAGGGATCAGGTGTCCCTGGGGATCCATAATCCCGTTCAAATACCAGGGAGTTGTATCTGCTATATTGATATTGACTTAGCTCAGATTTTACTTGATCAATCTTCCTCCCTGCCTCCAACCCGCCAGAATAAAGCGACTCCAGTTCTTTCCTCAGCCTGAGATAATGGCTATATCTACTTTTCCCCATTTTAGCAGACAACTTCCTCAAGAGAGAAGAGATGTCCTTTTTAACATCCTCCCACCAATCCGCCGTACAGTCATAGAAGTCTAGTCTCTCAGCATGGTGTTGCAAGAGGTTCTGTACTTGTTGCTGGACAGATACATCTTCTAAGAGATTAGAGTTTAGCCTCCATAGCCCCCTGCCCATATCAGGATGCTTACAGGTTCCCAGACAAAAGTAAAGGGCCACATGATCTGAGTAAGGTACCAGCTTCTCACTCATATTGGTCACCAATTCTGTAGGACTTACCAGTGCCATATCTAGTCTGCTTTTGATATTACCGCGAAAGAAGGTGAAGCCTGGCTTCCTGCCATTTTGTGCAAAAATATCACTTAAACCGGTTTGCAAAATAATACGATTAAGAACTTTGGAGTCACTACCCACCACCCTACCAGAAGAACGGTCACTTGATGTCCTAGTGACATTAAAGTCTCCTACCATAACCACAGGGACTGATGTAAAAAGATAGGATTTCACATCATTAAATAACCCAATTCTTCCTGCTATTGTTTGAGGCCCATATATGTTAATTAATCGGAGTCTCCTGCCGTGAATTGTTACCTCCAATATAAGACATCTTCCCATTGACACCTCAGTGAGTCTATGCACTGTCACATCCTTAGTATTGAAAAGGATGGCAACACCTGCATAAGACTCCACAGCCAAAGACCAAAATGAGGGTCCTGTGTGCCACTCCCTCTCTGCCTCCCGCATAAGTCCAACAGATGTTAGATGTGTCTCTTGTAAAAAATAGACATCAGCATCCAGGTACCTGAGGTGTTCAAAAACGGCATGCCTTGTCCTCCTGTTTTTAATGCTGTTCACATTGCTGGAGACAATGTTTAGAGAAAAACTAGCCATCACAGCAAAGAGGAGAAAAAATAAGACCCCCATTATAAGTCAGAATCGGAGTCACTCTGCTGACTACCAGTTTCCATATCAGATTCTGCGGATCCAGGATCAGGGGGCGGACGCCTTTTAGTGGGCGGGTCATCCTCTGAGCCAGTCGCATACTCCTTTTCCACTCTTTTTAATTCCTGCTCCAGTTCCTGGGCCTCCAGAGAATAGGAGCCCACATCCGAATCTGACAACGCTTCATACCTATTGGTGGAAAGTGCCGTACCCACTTCTGGTGCCCCTTTCACTTTTTTAGATGACTTCTGCACTAATATCCAGTCACTTTCGGGTTTACGGGTAGACTTATCTTTTTTATTCCTCCTCTTCTGAACACTGATCTTCACAGAGACAGGAACTGGAACAGAAGAGGAGTGTGGGACCGGCTGCTCCTCAGCCTGCTGAACACTGTCCGTCCGCCCGGGAGAAGTCTCCTGGACCTCCGGGACCACCTCCTCCCTAGTCAATACAGCCCCATTCATTAAAGCTTCCTCCTCTAGTTGTTCTGCTGCAGCCAACAATTCATTGTCTGCAGATTCCCCATCCTTATTATGGAAGGCCTCCGGGCAATCCCTATGGAAATGGCCAAGCCCACCACATAGATTGCACTTAACCTTCTCACAGGTAGAACTGATGTGGCCAACCTCCCTACAAAGATTACACTTCAGGATCGTACAAACATTCGCCACATGGCCAGATTTACCACATTTATAACATAACCTGGGCTGACCTGCATAGAAGCAAACTCCTCTCTCCCGCCCAATGAAAAAAGAGTTTGGTAGGTGATGGATAACATCGTTACTTTGCCTCAACTTGACAAGAACCCTCCAACCACCCGTCCAGATCCCATCACTGTCTTTAGTTTTTGTCAACTCAGAAACCATTTCACAATGTCTTCTAAACCAGATGACAACATCCTGGGGGGGCACAGACTCATTCCAGAACATGATGGTAACATTTGCTGTGTCAGGTTTGGAGATGGGAATAAAGATGAAATTCCTCCAACCCTCTTTGTCCCGCAAACCACTGAAACTGGCCCAGAACCTGTCTAAGTCAGACATGAGCTTAAAGCTGACATCATAACCCTGTCTGTCAGGGAGATTGATGACTGCCAGTATGTCTGCAGGAGCAAACCCCATCTGATGACACAGCAACTCCCTTACTACAAACCTCCGATCAGGGAGCTCCTCTCTGGAACCCCTATGCTTCAATCGGACCACATTCCTTCTCTTAAAGGCCTGACCAGTATAACTGTTACTGGTGGAAAAAGAAGGGGCCCCACGGCTCCAGGCATTCCGAGGAGGGACATGACCAGATGGACCAGCATTCCCTTGTGGAGCAGGTGGTGGATCCACCAAAGGGGGGAAATCCTGAGAGTTATTCTGAACTGACTCCTCCATCGCTACATTCTCAGAGCCCTCAGACTGCTGATGACCCCATTCAGATATACCAGCATTGATAACATCAGAAACATTCACCACATCAATATTAGTGACATCATCACTGCACCTCATATCATCATTACTAGTTACCCCAGTGTTACTCCCCCCATGAACACCAGTCCCCCCAGCATGGCTCCCACCATGAACACCAGTCCCCCCAGCATGGCTCCCACCATGAACACCAGTCCCCCCAGCATGGCTCCCACCATGAACACCAGTCCCCCCAGCATGGCTCCCACCAGGAGTACTAGTGGCAGCAGCACTGTTCTCACAATCCATGTGCTGGGAGTCCACCATGTCACTCCTCTGAGTCTCCTGTACTGTAAATGTCTGCTGGGTTATACTGAAGTTCCCATCACCCTCCAGAGCTGGAAGTCCAGCAGGAGGATCTGCTCCAACCTCACTGTCCTCCAGAGGCTGCACAGTCTTCCCTTCAGGAGACACATGTGGTGGCTGCGTGCGTTGGACTGGTTCCCCAGAGTCTGACTCTGTAGAAGACTCAATCCTTCCACTCAATCCCGCCTCAAATCGATCACGATTGTGGTACACCTCCGCCACTGGTCCCAGTTCTTCCAGAACAGCATCAATGTCCTTTGACACACCGGCCAGTTCAATTCCCAGGGAGTTCAGTTTGCTGTCATATAAAAATTCCTTCTTGGGGTTGGCAGCTTTAAGACGATAAACAGAGTCAATCTGCTTCTGGATCCTAGTCTTGGCTTTTCTCAGGGACTCCATTCTTTTTACAAGGAAAGGAATTTTGTCAGCCAGGTGCAGCGCAGGTTCAGACTTTAACACTTTCTGCTTTGCGGCTGCAGGACGCTTGAAATCCTGATCCACCTTCCCATTACCAGTGCTGGTCTGAGGGTCTCTCCTGGGTGTAGATGGTTTCACTGGGGCAGATTGTGGAAAATTATTACCACCCTCTTCTTTATTCTGCTGCAGCTTAGAGCGCGATGAACGTCCCTGGCTGCTGCCCACCATTACACACTGTTGTAAGTTCTCTTTAATGGTTTTTTGTTCTAAGGAAGTTCTGGTGTATTTGCGAGGAGTACTGGGAGAAACCGATGTCTCTGCTCCACTCTGAGCTCTATGAGCTGCACTCTGCTGAGCTTGCTGTGGTTGTAATGGATGGCTGGATTGGATCACGCTTCCAGAACTTGGACTGTACTGGGTGGTATTAGTAAGTTGCTGGACTGAATGAGCCCCACTCTGCGGGGTTTGTAATGACTGGCTGGATTGAGTTGCACTTCCAGAGTTTGGATTGTGCTGAGCAATAACATGTCTCTGAACAGACTGAGCTGCACTGTGCTGGGCTTGCTGGGCCTGCAATGGCTGGCTGGATTGGATCACATTTCCAGAACTTGGACTGTACTGGGTGATATTAGCATGTTGCTGGACTGAATGAGCCCCACTCTGAGGGGATCTTTGAGTTGCACTTCCAGAGTTTGGACTGTGCTGAGCTATAATAACATGTCTCTGAACAGACTGAGCTGCACTGTGCTGGGCTTGCTGGGCCTGCAATGACTGGCTGGATTGAGAACTCTTTTGCTGAATAACATCTCCAGACTTCCTCTTATCAGTATTATCGGTACTTTTCATACAACCATTTCCACGTCTACTTACAGTCTCTGCAGATTGCTTCCCATTCCCAGAGCTCCGTCCTCCGGCTTCACCACCAACCACAGCTTCACCTGACAGTCCTTGTGTAGGCCGGAAAGCCTGGGACTCTCCTGAGAGAGATCCCCGCCCAGGGGAGCCCAACCCTGGGCTTGTACCAGACATCAGAGGAGCTCAGCACCACACAGACTTCAGCTGCTCCACAAGCAGCCACACCCTCTGCACAGTACTACTTCTCTTGTCCTGTATGTCGGGTGTAATTCTCGGTATCTGTTCTTATTCTGTATGTATGCACTCTGCATAGTACTACTTCTCTTGTCCTGTATGTCGGGTGTAATTCTCAGTATCTGTTCTTATTCTGTATGTATGGAGATTTTTATTTGTAAAAAACAAACAAGATACATAATAACAAACTAACTGACTGAAAATAACATAAATACAACAATTACTGACATGTTGTTTAGGTCAAAAACTTAGCAGTTAAAGGGCATCAATAGGAAATAAATGTGACAATAAGACTCCTTTCCATAAATCTATACTTCTCCAACATTCCATTATAAGTCAGAATCGGAGTCACTCTGCTGACTACCAGTTTCCATATCAGATTCTGCGGATCCAGGATCAGGGGGCGGACGCCTTTTAGTGGGCGGGTCATCCTCTGAGCCAATCACATACTCCTTTCCCACTCTTTTTAATTCCTGCTCCAGTTCCTGGGCCCCCAGAGAATAGGAGTCAGCATCCGAATCTGACAACGCTTCATACCTATTGGTGGAAACTGCCGTACCCACTTCTGGTGCCCCTTTCACTTTTTTAGCTGGCTTCTGCACTAATGTCCAGTCACTTTCGGGTTTACGGGTAGACTTATCTTTTTTCCTATTCCTCCTCTTCTGACCAGTGATCTTCACAGAGACAGGAACTGGAACAGAAGAGGAGTTTGGGACCGACTGCTCCTCAGCCTGCTGAACACTGTCCATCCGCCCGGGAGTAGTCTCCTGGACCTCCGGGACCACCTCCTCCCTAGTCAATACAGCCCCATTCATTAAGGCTTCCTCCTCTAGTTGTTCTGCTGCAGCCAACAATTCATTGTCTGCAGATTCCCCATCCTTATTATGGAATGCCTCCGGGCAATCCCTATGGAAATGGCCAAGCCCACCACATAGATTGCACTTAACCTTCTCACAGGTAGAACTGATGTGGCCAACCTCCCCACAAAGATTACACTTCAGGATCGTACAAACATTCGCCACATGGCCAGATTTACCACATTTATAACATAACCTGGGCTGACCGGCATAGAAGCAAACTCCTCTCTCCCGCCCAATGAAAAAAGAGTTTGGTAGGTGATGGGTAACATTGTTACTTTGCCTCAACTTAACAAGAACCCTCCAACCACCCGTCCAGATCCCATCACTGTCTTTAGTTTTTGTCAACTCAGAAACCATTTCACAATGTCTTCTAAGCCAGATGACAACATCCTGGGGGGGCACAGACTCATTCCAGAACATGATGGTAACATTTGCTGTGTCAGGTTTGGAGATGGGAATAAAGATGAAATTCCTCCAACCCTCTTTATCCCGCAAACCACTGAAACTGGCCCAGAACCTGTCTAAGTCAGACATGAGCTTAAAGCTGACATCATAACCTTGTCTGTCAGGGAGATTGATGACTGCCAGTATGTCTGCAGGAGCAAACCCCATCTGATGACACAGCAACTCCCTTACTACAAACCTCCTATCAGGGAGCTCCTCTCTGGAACCCCTATGCTTCAATCTCACCACATTCCTTCTCTTAAAGGCCTGACCAGTATAATTGTTACTGGTGGAAAAAGAAGGGGCCCCACGGCTCCAGGCATTCCGAGGAGGGACATGACCAGATGGACCAGCATTCCCTTGCGGAGCAGGTGGTGGATCCACCAAAGGGGGGAAATCCTGAGAGTTATTCTGAACTGACTCCTCCATCGCTACATTCTCAGAGCCCTCAGACTGCTGATGACCCCATTCAGATATACCAGCATTGATAACATCAGAATCATTCACCACATCAATATTAGTGACATCATCACTGCACCTCATATCATCATTACTAGTTACCCCAGTGTTACTCCCCCCATGAACACCAGTCCCCCCAGCATGACTCCCCCCATAAACACCAGTCACCCCAGCATGGCTCCCACCATGAACACCAGTCACCCCAGCATGGCTCCCCCCATGAACACCAGTCCCCCCAGCATGGCTCCCACCATGAACACCAGTCCCCCCAGCATGGCTCCCACCAGGAGTACTAGTGGCAGCAGCACTGTTCTCACAATCCATGTGCTGGGAGTCCACCATGTCACTCCTCTGAGTCTCCTGTACTGTGAATATCTGCTGGGTTATACTGATGTCCCCACCACCCTCCAGAGCTGGAAGTCCAGCAGGAGGATCTGCTCCAACCTCACTGTCCTCCAGAGGCCGCACAGTCTTCCGTTCAGGAGACACATGTGGTGGCTGCGTGCGTTGGACCGAATCCCCAGAGTCTGACTCTGTAGAAGACTCAATCCTTCCACTCAATCCCGCCTCAAATCGATCACGATTGTGGTACACCTCCGCCACTGGTCCCAGTTCTTCCAGAACAGCATCAATGTCCTTTGACACGCCGGCCAGTTCAATGCCCAGGGAGTTCAGTTTGCTGTCATATAAAATTTCCTTCTTGGGGTTGGCAGCTTTAAGTCGATAAACACATTCAATCTGCTTCTGGATCCTAGTCTTGGTTTTTCTCAGGGACTCCATTCTTTTTACAAGGAAAGGAATCTTGTCAGCCAGGTGCAGCGCAGGTTCAGACTTTAACACTTTCTGCTTTGCGGCTGCAGGACGCTTGAAATTCTTGTCCACCTTCCCATTACCAGTGCTGGTCTGAGGGTCTCTGCTGGGTGTAGATGGTTTCACTGGGGCAGATTGTGGAAAATTATTACCACCCTCCTCTTTATTCTGCTGCAGCTTAGAGCGCGATGAACGTCACTGGCTGCTACCCACCATTACACACTGTTGTAAGTTCTCTTTAATGGTTTTCTGTTCTAAGGAAGTTCTGGTGTATTTGCGAGGAGTACTGGGAGAAACCGATGTCTCTGCTCCACTCTGAGCTCTATGAGCTGCACTCTGCTGAGCTTGCTGTGCTTGTAATGGATGGCTGGATTGGATCACACTTCCAGAAACTGGACTGTACTGGGTGGTATTAGTAAGTTGCTGGACTGAATGAGCCCCACTCTGAGGGGTTTGCATTGACTGTAATGACTGGCTGGATTGAGTTGCACTTCCAGTGTTTGGACTGTGCTGAGCGATAATAACATGTCTCTGAACAGACTGAGCTGCACTGTGCTGGGCTTGCAATGGCTGGCTGGATTGGATCACGCTTCCAGAACTTGGACTGTACTGGGTGGTATTAGTAAGTTGCTGGACTGAATGAGCCCCACTCTGAGGGGTTTGCATTGACTGTAATGACTGGCTGGATTGAGTTGCACTTCCAGAGTTTGGACTGTGCTGAGTGATAATAACATGTCTCTGAACAGACTGAGCTGCACTGTGCTGGGCTTGCAATGGCTGGCTGGACTGAGAACTCTTTTGCTGAATAACATCACCAGACTTCCTCTTATCAGTATTATCGGTACTTTTCATACAAACATTTCCACGTCTACTTACAGTCTCTGCAGATTGCTTCCCATTCCCAGAGCTCTGTCCTCTGGCTTCACCACCAACCACAGCTTCACCTGACAGTCCTTGTGTAGGCCGGAAAGCCTGGGACTCTCCTGAGAGAGATCCCCGCCCAGGGGAGCCCAACCCTGGGCTTGTACCAGACATCAGAGAGGAGCTCAGCACCACACAGACTTCAGCTGCTCCACAAGCAGCCACACCTTCTGCACAGTACTACTTCTCTTGTCCTGTATGTCGGGTGTAATTCTCGGTACCTATTCTTATTCTGTATGTATGGAGATTTTTATTTGTAAAAAACAAACAAGATACATAATAACAAACTAACTGACTGGAAATAACATAAATACAACAATTACTGACATGTTGTTTAGGTCAAAAACTTAGCAGTTAAAGGGCATCAATAGTAATAAATGTGACAATAAGACTCCTTTCCATAAATCTATACTTCTCCAACATTTCATTATAAGTCAGAATCGGAGTCACTCTGCCCACTACCAGTTTCCATATCAGATTCTGCGGATCCAGGATCAGGGGGCGGACGCCTTTTAATGGGCGGGTCATCCTCTGAGCCAATCACATACTCCTTTCCCACTCTTTTTAATTCCTGCTCCAGTTCCTGGTCCTCCAGAGAATAGAAGTCAGCATCCGAATCTGATAACGCTTCATACCTATTGGTGGAAAGTGCCGTACCCACTTCTGGTGGCCCTTTCACTTTTTTAGCTGGCTTCTGCACTAATATCCAGTCACTTTCGGGTTTACGGGTAGATTTATCTTTTTTCCTATTCCTCCTCTTCTGACCACTGATCTTCACAGAGACAGGAACTGGAACAGAAGAGGAGTGTGGGGCCGGCTGCTCCTCAGCCTGCTGAACACTGTCCGTCCGCCCGGGAGTAGTCTCCTGGACCTCCGGGACCACCTCCTCCCTAGTCAATACAGCCCCATTCATTAAAGCTTCCTCCTCTAGTTGTTCTGCTGCAGCCAACAATTCATTGTCTGCAGATTCCCCATCCTTATTATGGAAGGCCTCCGGGCAATCCCTATGGAAATGGCCAAGCCCACCACATAGATTGCACTTAACCTTCTCACAGGTAGAACTGATGTGGCCAACCTCCCCACAAAGATGACACTTCAGGATCGTACAAACATTCGCCACATGGCCAGATTTACCACATTTATAACATAACCTGGGCTGACCTGCATAGAAGCAAACTCCTCTCTCCCGCCCAATGAAAAAAGAGTTTGGTAGGTGATGGGTAACATTGTTACTTTGCCTCAACTTAACAAGAACCCTCCAACCACCCGTCCAGATCCCATCACTGTCTTTAGTTTTTGTCAACTCAGAAACCATTTCACAATGTCTTCTAAGCCAGATGACAACATCCTGGGGGGGGGCACAGACTCATTCCAGAACATGATGGTAACATTTGCTGTGTCAGGTTTGGAGATGGGAATAAAGATGAAATTCCTCCAACCCTCTTTGTCCCGCAAACCACTGAAACTGCCCAGAACCTGTCTAAGTCAGACATGAGCTTAAAGCTGACATCATAACCTTGTCTGTCAGGGAGATTGATGACTGCCAGTATGTCTGCAGGAGCAAACCCCATCTGATGACACAGCAACTCCCTTACTACAAACCTCCGATCAGGGAGCTCCTCTCTGGAACCCCTATGCTTCAATCTGACCACATTCCTTCTCTTAAAGGCCTGACCAGTAGAACTGTTACTGGTGGAAAAAGAAGGGGCCCCACGGCTCCAGGCATTCCGAGGAGGGACATGACCAGATGGACCAGCATTCCCTTGCGGAGCAGGTGGTGGATCCACCAAAGGGGGGAAATCCTGAGAGTTATTCTGAACTGACTCCTCCATCGCTACATTCTCAGAGCCCTCAGACTGCTGATGACCCCATTCAGATATACCAGCATTGATAACATCAGAATTATTCACCAAATCAATATTAGTGACATCATCACTGCACCTCATATCATCATTACTAGCAGCATCATTACTAGTTACCCCAGTGTTACTCCCACTATGAACACCAGTCACCCCAGCATGGCTCCCCCCATGAACACCAGTCACCCCAGCATGGCTCCCCACATGAACACCAGTCACCCCAGCATGGCTCCCACCATGAGCACCAGTCCCCCCAGCATGGCTCCCCACATGAACACCAGTCACCCCAGCATGGCTTCCACCAGGAGTACTAGTGGCAGCAGCACTGTTCTCACAATCCATGTGCTGGGAGTCCACCATG
This sequence comes from Lithobates septentrionalis, assembly GCA_037952835.1. Classification (NCBI taxonomy): domain Eukaryota; kingdom Metazoa; phylum Chordata; class Amphibia; order Anura; family Ranidae; genus Lithobates; species Lithobates septentrionalis. The sequence continues at coordinate 53,258 of JBBDGP010003723.1, read as the reverse complement.
TCACTCCTCTGAGTCTCCTGTACTGTGAATGTCTGCTGGGTTATACTGATGTTCCCACCACCCTCCAGAGCTGGAAGTCCAGCAGGAGGATCTGCTCCAACCTCACTGTCCTCCAGAGGCTGCACAGTCTTCCCTTCAGGAGACACATGTGGTGGCTGCGTGCGTTGGACCGAATCCCCAGAGTCTGACTCTGTAGAAGACTCAATCCTTCCACTCAATCCCGCCTCAAATCGATCACAATTGTAGTACACCTCCGCCACTGGTCCCAGTTCTTCCAGAACAGCATCAATGTCCTTTGACACACCGGCCAGTTCAATGCCCAGGGAGTTCAGTTTGCTGTCATATAAAAATTCCTTCTTGGGGTTGGCAGCTTTAAGTCGATAAACACATTCAATCTGCTTCTGGATCCTAGTCTTGGTTTTTCTCCTTCTTTTTACAAGGAAAGGAATCTTGTCAGCCAGGTGCAGCGCAGGTTCAGACTTTAACACTTTCTGCTTTGCGGCTGCAGGACGCTTGAAATCCTGATCCACCTTCCCATTACCAGTGCTGGTCTGAGGGTCTCTGCTGGGTGTAGATGGTTTCACTGGGGCAGATTGTGGAAAATGATTACCACCCTCCTCTTTATTCTGCTGCAGCTTAGAGCGCGATGAACGTCCCTGGCTGCTGCCCACCATTACACACTGTTGTAAGTTCTCTTTAATGGTTTTCTGTTCTAAGGAAGTTCTGGTGTATTTGCGAGGAGTACTGGGAGAAGCCGATGTCTCTGCTCCACTCTGAGCTCTATGAGCTGCACTCTGCTGAGCTTGCTGTGGTTGTAATGGCTGGCTGGATTGGATCACGCTTCCAGAACTTGGACTGTACTGGGTGGTATTAGTAAGTTGCTGGACTGAATGAGCCCCACTCTGAGGGGTTTGCATTGACTGTAATGACTGGCTGGATTGAGTTGTACTTCCAGTGTTTGGACTGTGCTGAGCTATAATAACATGTCTCTGAGTAGACTGAGCTGCACTGTGCTGGGCTTGCTGGGCCTGCAATGGCTGGCTGGACTGAGAACTCTTTTGCTGAATAACATCTCCAGACTTCCTCTTATCAGTATTATCGGTACTTTTCATATAAACATTTCCATGTCTACTCACAGTCTCTGCAGATTGCTTCCCATTCCCAGAGCTCTGTCCTCCGGCTTCACCACCAACCACAGCTTCACCTGACAGTCCTTGTGTAGGCCGGAAAGCCTGGGACTCTCCTGAGAGAGATCCCCGCCCAGGGGAGCCCAACCCTGGGCTTGTACCAGACATCAGAGGAGCTCAGCACCACACAGACTTCAGCTGCTCCACAAGCAGCCACACCCTCTGCACAGTACTACTTCTCTTGTCCTGTATGCCGGGTGTAATTCTGGGTAATGATCTGGATTTCTGAATTCGGTGACAGTTGCTTGTGGTCACATTTCCCCATCTATGGCTGTGCTGGGCTGGTGGTGAAGTGTCACTTTCATTAGTTATGATGGTCCTCCCTCTTCCTGGGAAGTCGGATGATAGACTTGCACCCGGCGGAGAACAAAGGACCGGATCTAGAGAAGTGTTAATACCGAGCGGTGTACAGACACCGGAAACACATCACTGGAATAAACCCGAGAAACAAATGAAGAGATACAAGTTGAACTTACCACCTGGGGATCTATTTATATTGTTATCTGCAGCCTTGGAGCTACACCCGTCTGCACCGTCCTGAATCACCCCACCTCACCCCCTACCTACATTCAGTAGCAACAAAGATGTCATAACTAAAACTGAAATCCAGGCAGACATAAAAGACACAAATCAATGCAGCCCAGCAGGCCCGGACTGGGACAAAAAATAGGCCCGGGCATTTTAGACTGAGCAGCCCATTTTCCAGCAACCGCCCGTTCGCGAGGGTGGTTGGTGACGGGATAATCATGGAGTCGTGCCTACCAGTGCCCATCAGTGCCACCTATCAGTGCCGCTTATCAGTGCCGCTTATCAGTGCCACCTATCAGTGCCACCTATCAGTGCCACCTATCAGTGCCACCTATCAGTGCCGCTTATCAGTGCCGCTTATCAGTACCCATTAGTGCCGCCTATCAGTGCAGCCTCATCAGAGCATATCGGTGAAGGAGAAAAATTACCTGTTTTCAAACTTTTATAACAAACTATGAAACAGTTTTGTTTGTTTTTTTTTTTTTCAAAATTTTGGTCCCCTTTTGTTTTTTTTTTTAGCAAAAAATAAAAAAACCCAGCAGCAATTAAATACCACCAAAAGAAAGCTCTATCTGTGTGAAAAAAATGATAAAAATTTATTTTGGGTAAACTGCAGCATGACTGCGCAATTGTCATTCAAAGAGTGAGAGCGCTGAAAGCTGAAAATTGGTCTGGGCAGGAAGGTGGTTTAAGTGCCCAGTAAGCAAGTGGTTAATTTCCTCTCCTTTGTCTCTCTTTTTCTGTTTCTTTTTTCCTTTTTTCTCTCTTACTCTTCTTTTCTCTTTATATATCCCCCCTTTCTTTCTATATGTTCTTCCCTCCATCCCCCTTCCTTATCTCCTTTTTCCCGCCATTCATCTTTATCTATTTACACTTTCCTGTGTCCTCCATTACTTCTTGGTCTGCCTTTTCTTGTTTACCTGTATTCCTTCTGTGTCTTCTTTCCTTGGATGCACGCCTGATCTGATGGCTTCACTTCTCCTGTGTACTTAAGCTCCTCCTTCACTCCCCTTGAATGGTTGTAATCTGCCTAGGTGGGCGGGGTCTCCTGACGTCATACGTTTCCATGACATCGGCGGCCCCAGCCCTGGCAGCGTCCCCGTTGCCTAGCTATCGCCGGCCGCAGCGCGCGTGCGCGGCCAGCGATGGCTATTTTGATTGGATCCGACCTGCTGCCTAGCAACCACAGATACAGATCTCCGGCTCCTCCTGCCCCTGCTCTGCTGATAGATGACATCGTAGGCAGGGCAGGAGAGCCTGGAGAGGAGACACAGGCACGGCCGCATAGCGGGAGGTGAGCGGCGGCCGCGGCCTGTGTTAACCCTCTCCAGGCTGCGGTTGCCGCTTACCTCTCGCTGTGTGGCCCGGTCATCAACAGACATCAGACCGCGGCCCCGAAATTGAGCCTGACGGCCCGGCCCACCGGGCATTTGCCCGGTATGCCCTATGGCCAGTCCGGGCCTGCAGCCCAGTATTCATGAATACATCACGAAATGTATTTATTTAAAAGCAGATAATATAATGTAGCACCCTTTACCATAGGTAGTTGCTAGCATAGGGAAACTGTCAGCACAGGTAAATTTAGGCAGGCCTATGCTTTAAGCTAGGCCTGTCTGTTTTGATCTGGGGGGCAGGGAGTGGTTAGTGTAGCAGTGGGTGTGACCACCTGTGCTCTAGTTCTGAGGCACCTCCCCTGCTTCCAGGGAGAATGTTCTGGAAGAGGGGCTGTGCCTGAGAAAGGAGAGGAGCGGAACTGGGAGCCAATCCGATGTGCTGAGTGGAAGTATACTAAAAGGGAACATGATGATAAGAGGGGAGAGCAGAGTGAGCAGAGGGGTTGCATCATCATTCTCCTGCTGCTCATTCTTTGTAAGCTGAGGACAGGGAGAGGGCAACTCTGTATTCCTTAAGCCCAAATCTGGCCACACACCTGAAGAATTTAATTTGAATGATTCAAGAAAAAATAGTTCCTCTGAGCTTTCGATCATGACATCCCTGCCCCACCTCTCCACCTCACCCAATCAGAGCATGCTTTGCATTCATTGAGGAAAATGCAAAGCAATCTCTGAACGGTGTCCATGCCGAACGAGAAACCTCCTGTGCCCACAATACAGCCAGGCAGTCACTTGGCATGGGACCCGGAAGCTAGCTGTGATCACTAGTAGCGGTGTAGTAGTGGTATCTACTACAGTTATTTCCAGCTTCTAGAGCAGCCATTCTCAACCAGGGTTCCTCCAGAGGTGGCTAGGAGTTCCTTGAGCTGTGGCTGATTTACCACCTTTTTGATGGTGCCTACATAGTTTTGAGCCAATGCCACTTGGAGGAGCCAGTGGTATGACACCAATGATATTTATAGCTCTCTGTAAGTGGTCCATTGTTACCACCACTGTAAAAAAAGAGTATTCTTCTCACTGACCACCAAAGTAAGGGGCATTGTTCCCACTGACCCCCAATTAATGGGTTTTATCAGGGGTTCCCCGAGACCTGAAAACTACTTTAAGGGTGCTCCTGGGGTAAAATGGCTGAGAAAGGCTGTTCTAGAGGGATCCCACAAACATGATCACTCTCCCTCTGTAGGAAATGTAGGGTAGAGGCATAGAAGCCACCAGTGTAGTTCCCCAGTTTGGCCAGGAGTGGGTTCACACTTATGCAAGTTGGAGGTGGGTTTCCCCGCATCCAATTCACATGACAGAAGAGTGTGACTGGCTCTCAATGGAAAAGGGTCCTGTGCGTCTTTGACTCAGTTTCAGATCCAAATTCAGCCCAAAAAAATTCAGACCTGATTCGCACCTGAAACAGAGAACAGGGAAGCACTGGCCCCAATGATGCAAGCCAAGGCCGCAGCTAGTGTGAATCCGGCCTTAGGGACCTCCTGGATTTAGTAGTATGTAGTAACCTACATAGCCACTAGATGGCCCCAGAGTAGTGGTGAGTTGTGCCCCTAGGACAGCGATGGCGAACCTTGGCACCCCAGATGTTTTGGAAACTACATTTCCCATGATGCTCAACTACACTGCAGAGTACATGAGTATCATGGGGAATGTAGTTCCAAAACATCTGGGGTGCCAAGGTTCGCCATCACTGCCCTAGGAAGTGGCATGCCTGCCCCTGCCATTGTGAGGCTTCGTAAAGAAAGTGCAGGGATAGAAATACAGTCAGGTCCATAAATATTGGGACATTGACACAATTCTAATCTTTTTGGCTCTATACACCACCACAATGGATTTGAAATGAAACAAACAAGATGTGCTTTAACTGCAGACTTTCAGCTTTAATTTGAGGGTACTTACATCCAAATCAGGTGAACGGTGTAGGAATTACAACAGTTTGTATATGTACCTCCCACTTTTTAAGGGACCAAAAGTAATGGGACAATTGGCTGCTTAGCTGTTTCATGGCCAGGTGTGTGTTATTTCCTCATTATCCCATTTACAAGGAGCAGATAAAAGGTCCAGAGTTCATTTCAATTGTGCTATTTGTATTTGGAATCTGTTGCTGTCAACTCTCAATAGGAGATCCAAAGAGCTGTCACTACCAGTGAAGCAAGCCATCATTAGGCTGAAAAAACAAAACAAACCCATCAGAGAGATAGCAAAAACATTAGGTGTGGCCAAATCAACTGTTTGGAACATCCTTAAAAAGAAAGAACGCACCGGTGAGCTCAGCAACACCAAAAGACCCGGAAGACCACGGAAAATAACTGTGGTGGATGACCGAAGAATTCTTTCCCTGGTGAAGAAAACACCCTTTACAACAGTTGGCCAGATCAAGAACACTCTCCAGGAGGTAGGTGTATGTGTGTCAAAGTCAACAATCAAGAGAAGACTTCACCAGAGTGAATACAGAGGGTTCACCACAAGATGCAAACCATTGGTGAGCCTCAAAAACAGGAAGGCCAGATTAGAGTTTGCCAAACAACATCTAAAAAAGCCTTCACAGTTCTGGAACAAGATCCTATGGACAGATGAGACCAAGACCAACTTGTACCAGAGTGATGGGAAGAGAAGAGTATGGAGAAGGAAAGGACCTGCTCATGATCCAAAGCATACCACCTCATCAGTGAAGCATGGTGGTGGTAGTGTCATGGCGTGGGCATGTATGGCTGCCAATGGAACTGGTTCTCTTGTATTTATTGATGATGTGACTGCTGACAAAAGCAGCAGGATGAATTCTGAAGAGTTTCGGGCAATATTATCTGTTCATATTCATCAAAATGCTTCAGAACTCATTGGACGACGCTTAACAGTGCAGATGGACAATGACCCGAAGCATACTGCGAAAGCAACCAAAGAGTTTTTTAAGGGAAAGAAGTGGAATGTTATGCAAATAGCCAAGTCAATCACCTGACCTGAATCCGATTGAGCATGCATTTCACTTGCTGAAGACAAAACTGAAGGGAAAATGCCCCAAGAACAAGCAGGAACTGAAGACATTTGCAGTAGAGGCCTGGCAGAGCATCACCAGGGATGAAACCCAGCGTCTGGTGATGTCTATGTGTTCCAGACTTCAGGCTGTAATTGACTGCAAAGGATTTGCAACCAAGGATTAAAAAGTGAAAGTTTGATGGATGATTGTTAATCTGTCCCATTACTTTTGGTCCCTTAAAAAGTGGGAGGCACATATACAAACTGTTGTAATTACTACACCGTTCACCTGATTTGGATGTAAATACCCTCAAATTAAAGCTGAAAGTCTGCAGTTAAAGCACATCTTGTTTGTTTCATTTCAAATCCATTGTGGTGGTGTATAGAGCCAAAAAGATTAGAATTGCTTTGATGTCCCAATATTTATGGACCTGACTGTAGGTTTTGCAGGAGTCTGCTGTGCTCATTGTCATGGGAAGTGTCTGGAAGACTAAGCCACAGCAAAGATGTAGTCTGGGAGGCTCTTGGGGGCCAAGCACAGGAGGAAGATGCAGAACTAATTGAGACCACTTGCATCCCTTTTGCATAGGATACTAGACTCTGGAAAACCTTTGAACTAACAGGTATGGGCTCCTCAACTTGGTTCCCCTCTTACTTACGTTCTCTCTACTATTTGTAACCATAAAGAGTATGCCATCAACGCTAGGGTGCCTGACGGATGAATATATGTCATTATCCGCATTAAAAGGTTATCGGTGTGTGGACTTTTCCTTCTGCTACCCTCAAGATGGGGATGTCCTCTGGAAACAGATGATGCTGGCGGAGGCTGCATTTGGGATCCATTGCCATAAGGCTGGAAGCAGGTATGGGAAGGACTACTGGGATTTCCTGGTTGGGCCAGGTTGGGAGTCTTCCAGGGTGTGCTCATAGAAGGCCTGCATCCAATGGGTACCCTGGAGGGTCCCTTGCCCATAGCAGTCAAATGAGTCTGTTTTGGGAAGTAACTGATGTCCAGACAGGAATGGGTTAAAGACACTACATGTTCCCCCACCATGTGGTTAGCTGTACACATGGAGGACATGCAGCCCAGGACGTGGTTATCAATGCACTACAGCCCAGAAGACCCAACCTGGGCTGTAGTGCAACGATAGCCATGTCCTGGGCTGCATGTCCTCCATGTGTACAGCTAACCACATGGTGGGGGAACATGTAGTGTCTTTAACCCATTCCTGCATCACTGCTCTAGGAGTTTCTGCCATTCCCCTCCATTGTGATCAGATGGTTTCCCATTTCAACAGCCATTGTAATCTAGGGGTGAGGCACTTACCTTCCTCTGTCCACAGACGTCTATCAGAACATGTCCACCAGGTACAATTGCCCTCCAGTCTCTACATGGTCCATTGTGTCCAATCCTTAGTTCTCCCTCTCAGATTGTCCTTGGGTGTGCCCTGCCTGTTCACCTACATATGTTACATGCTCTTTGATGGTCTACCACTTACCCAGGGCCTATTTAAAGAGATCTTGCACTGTGGCAGGTGCTCATTATAGAGTTCTCTGTTCTGAGGGATCTGTCTCTCTTTACTCCAGATATCTGATTCCACTTCTTCCTGGTACTCTGATCTCCTACTGCCCAACCTGACATTTGCCAAGTCAAACTGTGTTCCTTGGTCCTGGTCTTCTGGCTTATGACATCTGACCTGACTATAACCACTGGCCTACATGCTCGTTTTATCTACACGGTGGTCAAGGCGTCTCATGCTGATCCTAGTTTGATACATTATTCCTAGGGGGGGGTGATCAAGTACCAGCATTCTCATATAAAACCTTCTCTGAAAGTGGCTACAAAAGGTGAAGAACGGCATGAAGAGGTAATGGTGGCGAAGCCCAGGCTCTCACATTCTGTCTTTGAGTACCCGCCATCAGACCTAAATAAAGGCACACTATAGCCAAAATGGAAAATGAAGCATTGTTGTGCAAACATAGACCGTGGCCTGCTTTTGGTTCTTCGTCCACACATCACTATTGCGCTCTCGTCCTCCCCACTCCCTTCTGTTAGGAATCAGATGGTCCTGGATCCAATCTGCTGGTGATGATGGAACATCCTTCAAGCTGTCTCTCTCACATACAGAAAGCTTAAAGGGTTTTATGGTTATATCATCAGCAATGGTTGTAGACACACCATTCAGCAGAACATATTACCTCTTGTCTGGATACCTGACCTCATTAGATTTTGAAGGAGAGGTTCACTGACAACATCATCTGTCATCTTTCTCATCCAATCAGCAACCTGCATGTGTGAGATCATAGTACTGAGTAACATACCCTGTTTCCCCTAAAATAAGACCTAGCGTGACTGTCGGCGATGGCTTCAATATAAGCCCTACCCCCCAAATAAGGCCTAGTTAAAGTCTTTGTAGGTCTAATTTTCAGGGTAGGGGTTATTTTCGGGGAAACAGGGTAGGGCTTATTTGGAGGGTAGGGCTTATATTGCAGCCATCACCGACAATCACGCTAGGTCTTATTTTAGGGGAAACAGGGTAGTAGTAGTAGTAGAAGTGCTGCTCCCACCATACTGGTCAGGGCTTTTTGTAAAAATTTACGTAGAGGCATCTTGTGCTCCCCATTCCCTTTACTTCCCGCATGTAACCCACCACTCCTTGCTACTTCATAGAGTGGTGGGTTACTCCATTGCACCTGGGTGTAAATCCCACTACATCACCATGTGAATCATTGAGCAGCCTGACCCTCTGCTGCGGCTTGCCTATAAAATAATCACATGCAGGCTGCAGACTTTCTTCCCCGGTATCAGTATGTCTTGACACACAGCAGTACCTGTCTGAGACAATCACCCCGGCTGTGTCCCTGGAGACCACATTACTACTCTGTGATTCTGCTGCTTGTTGTTTCTGGATTGCTGCCCCGTGTCTCTGAATTTATTATTTGCTGCACCATATTGCTGCCCCGGACTTATTCTTTGCTGGGTTATATCGCTGCCCCGGGCCCCTGCTGCCTCAGGCTTCTGCTGCTTGTCCCTTTCTATGCCCAATGAACACACACCTTTTGTTGCACCCTATTTCCAACCTGTGATCCCGCAGGTTACCCTTGTCTGTAATATTATTCTCCACCCTCTGGACCTAACCCCGGCCCCAAAGTATTGCTTCCATGTACTGAAACCACCCCCTGCCCCCCCCCCCCCACCCCCACCCCTCCAATCAACATACTATTAACATTTTTCAATTTTTCAAGCCATTTTGTTTTCAAAAAATAAATAGCGAGGCCATCACTGGCTCCAAATTTGGTGGGTGAGGCCATTGGCCTCCTGTAAACATCCAGCTCCCTTCCTCTGATCTTCATCCGAGAGTGTTATATGAAAGAACACATTCCCCAGCATCCCTTGAGACATGCATGCATGCGCCTTCCTGCAAGCTACTGGGTGCTGCAGAGTGCAGACATTGGCTGGTGAACAGTTGCTTGAGCATGCACGTCTAAAGGGTTGCTGGGGATGGGTTCTTTCATATAATGCTCAGAACAAAAGAATTGATGGCAGAGAAAGCTAAGCTGTGGGGGGAGGGGGGGGTGATGACACTATGAATGAGGAGGGGAAAACGGTAAGGCTGGAGTTCAGCTTTAATGGTGACACACATTACTGGCCAAAGATCAGAGATGGAAGTCATTGAAGATTCACACAGTTTTCCATTTTTCATATATTCATTTCCACATTGTATTTCAATCATTTCTAGTCTACTCCCGAAAATCAAAATGATCTTGAAGTCCGAAGACTTACTTTGTGAAGACCCCCGCACCTTTACTTTCCTTGAATTCTGCGACCTGTAGTCACTATGCCCTGGGAGTAGGCACTGCTGTGTCACGCATTTCACAGAGCCTGCATTTTGAACTACAGAGGTGCTGGGAGGAGGAGTGTCAGAAGGCGGAGTCACTACAGGAATCGCTGCTGGCAGGCAGCAAGGTACTATGGGATATGTGGTCCTAAGAAATGGAGATGCTGCAAAGCATGCTGGGAATCCAGGAAATTGTGAAAAGAGGTGGCCAGCGGACAGGCAGCACTCACAACATAAAAAGGAGATTTTTCAAGTAAGTCTATTTGGATTGCTATTACAATGCTGATATTATAAAAAACAAAAAAAAGTGTATACTGTGACCATAGATCTCCTTTAATAGTAAGGTTATGGCCAAAATCAATAAGCTGGTTGCTAGAAATGTGAAAATTCTTCAGCTTTGTTCAGTCCTGAAGTGGTTACAGGAAATCATCACTCATGGAGTATATTTGTCTCTTACCGAGAACAAAAGTTCAGTGTCTGGAGATAACATTCTACATGGATTACACTGACAAATGTTCTCCCTTTTCCTGCACTTGTGTAGCGGATGAATAATGGTTTAGCCTGGAGCTCACCTGTCCGTTAGCCCAGAAACAAAAACATGTTTTTCTATGAATGAAGCCCGAGTGTAACATTATGCAGAATGTGAGTTCAGACATCTCAACCTGCAAAAACTCATTTCAGGGAGGTGGCGCTCCGGGCCGCGGCGCCACCCCCCCCTCCCCCACCACCAATTTAACATGATGATCAAATTAAATGGAATCAGTATACAGAGTAGAGCTGCACGATTAAATCGTTAAGAATCAAAATCGCGATCTTTTTCTCTTCCCGATCTTCAAAACAGCACGTCACGATTCTTTCTAACAAGTGCAGAGAGTTCTCACAGCTGGGAAAGAAAAAAATAAATAAATCCGGGCAGCCTGCAAAGTTTAAATCACAACACCAAGAAGCAGAAACAAAGTATCTCTTCGTTCTTTTATCAAAGGAAAGAACTCCGGCGTGTAAATGAAGGAAGTTTAACCATTTATAGACCAAACCTTTTCTGACATTTGTTGATTACAAGTAAAAATCATTATTTTCTGCTAGAAAATTACTCGGAACACCCAAACATGATATATATATATATATATATATATATATATATATATATATATATATATATATATATATTTTTTAGCAGAGACCCTAGAGAATAAAATGGTGGTTGTTGCAATATTTTATGTCACACCGTATTTGCGCAGCGGCCTTTCAAAGCAATTAAAAAAAAAACCTCTCTCCGTGTTGTTCTTTCCTGCACCAGAGAAGGTGGGCTGGGTGTGACCACCTCCGAGGCCAGCCACACCGCTTCCCCGAGTCCCACCTCCGAGGCCAGCCACACCCCTTCCCCGAGTCCCATCTCCGAGGCCAGCCACACCCCTTCCCCGAGTACCACCTCCGAGGCCAGCCACACCCCTTCCGAGTACCACCTCCGAGGCCAGCCACACCCCTTCCGAGTCCCACCTCCGAGGCTAGCCACACCCCTTCCCCGAGTCCCACCTCCGAGGCTAGCCACGCCCCTTCCCCCGAGTCCCACCTCCGAGGCTAGCCACACCCCTTCCCCGAGTCCCACCCAATCAAAATGTGAGCCTAGGAGCAAGCTTCACCTCAGGGGTGTACTCAGTAGGAGCGAGTACCGAACGAGAGAGCGGCAATCAGACACGGAGGGGGGAGAAAGTAGGAAGAGAAAGTAGGAATTACTTTCATCGGCATGTATTCCTCTTTGACTGTGGCTGTGGCTGTTCTTCTTGTGCGGCTGGGGCTGGCAGCTGGGATATCGCTGGGCACTTGCGGGTGTGTGGAAGCCGCAGCCAAAATGCGGGAGACTCCTGCACCTCGCGGGAGACTTGGGATGTCGGTGAGTTTCTTTTGCTGCTTAGGTAAACCACGCGGTAATCATTTGTAGCCACTAGATGTCACCAGAGTAATAGCAGTGCATTATCGCAGAAATCAATGACATGCAATACTCACTTTTACGCAGTAGATGGCATCAGAGTTATATCAGCACATTATTCCAAAAAACAGCGAGTGCAGTATTCATTTTCACCCACTAGATGGCACCAAAGAAATAGCATATTATCCCAGAACACAATGACATGCAATATTCGTTTTTACCCACTAGATGGCACCAGATAAACAGCACATTATTCCAGAAAACAGTGAAATGCAGTATTCATTTTAACCACTAGATGCCACCAGAGACACAGCAAAACAATACCCCAGAGAGAGATCATATCCTTTTTATATGCTATCAGAACCCAACTGTTAGGAAAAACATTTATAGGAGTAAATGTCATTATTAGGTTTATTCTAATTATTCTATTTTTTATTTTTAATTAGCCAAATGTGAAACACTGCATATTATAATATATACACACACACACACACACACACACACACACACACACCTTTTTGTGCAATTATTGATTTTTTTTTAAACACATTGCATTAAAAAAAAAAAAGACCTGAATAGCCAGAGAGACAATCAAATTATACGAAACCATATTATATAGAGGGATTGTACCTGCATGGATCTGACTGGCTTCTAGCTATATAAACACACTGTATCAAAAACAGACTTCATACATAATTTTACACTACGCAACGCATTAGTTTTCATTGTGAGAAGAATTTTTTTTCTTTCATTTTTGGGTGATACATGTATGCAGCTTACACTATTGCTGAAAATAATTGATGTTGGGATTATGTTGTGTCTTTTAGGTACACTTCCCTTAGTGCCTGGTTCTTGTTGGCACCTTTATTCTTCTTTGTGCCTCCCTCCTTGTGGGCACCTTGCAATACCCCTTTTTAATCACCTGAGTTGTCATTGCACCGTATACACAACAGTCATGGCCTTTATAGCCCTTCTGGCGTTTATTTGCGTCATAGCGCTCTTAACGTGCGGACATCATGCTGCCAACATTAGTTTACATTTACATCGGTGGGCTTTTCTCGATGGGAGGAGCTGGGAGAGACAGTGGAATATGCAGAAATTAGGGGGCTGGAGCCGTTTTTTGTTGTTCCCTGCCTCATTTGGGCACCATCTTTGACACCTGGTCCAGTATATAGGGACGTAAGACAATCTATAGGCTGGGCAGTCTCTGGGGAAGTTGGGTCACCAACAGAACCGGTCAGACATTAGTCTTCTCTCATCAATGTGATCCAGTGGTGGTGCTCTCCAGTCTTTGCATGATGGACTATTACGTTTGATATGATATCTTTATTTTTTTTTTTTTTAATCTGCTTTTGTGAGTGGACTATTTTATTCCTGCCTCTGTCTGGGTGACCTACTCAATAGGTTCTTACAGTGGTTGTAAACCCATTACCACCACTTTAACCTACAGGTAAGCCTAGATTAAGGCTTACCTGTAGGTGCAAGAAATATCTCCCAAACCTAAAAGGTTTAGGAGATATTTGCAGGAATAGTGGCACCGATGTCTACGGTGCATGCGCACTGAGCGTGCCGTTTCGAACGGCGATCATGCTGTTAGTGGCGGCACCAGCGCGCATGCGCGGGAGTGATGTCATTGCGGCTCCGGCCAGTCACAGCGCCGGAGCCGCGATACCCGGAAGTCACTCCGGAATAGATGGAGGAGACAAATGAGGGCCGATGCCGGCGCTTCGATCTCAGGTAAGTAATTCATAATGCTATGCATACTAGCTCATTATGCCTTTGCCTTGCAGGGTGTATTTTTTTTTTTTTTTTTTTTTTTAAAAGAAGTATCACTTTAAAGAGGAAGTAAAGCCTAACACACACAGTGTAATTTACATTGTCCCTTCTATTTCTGTATGTGGATGGAGGCACTGTAATTATTTTAATAATAAAAAAAATAAAAAAAATAAATAAAAAAACACACCCCATGTAAGTACCTTTTTCCTAATGGATATACAGCTGTCACATGACCCAGTTAGTAATGCGAGAGGAGACTGAAGAAGTGAGGTGAGGAGTAGAGCGATAGATTTGTGTGTCATCAGCATAGAGATGGTACTGGAAGCCATGGGAGTTTATTAACAGACCAAGGGAGGATGTGTAAATGGAAAAGAGAAGGGGTCCGAGGACAGAACCTTGGGAGGTACCCCTACAGAAAGAGGAAGCGGAGAGGAGGAAGCAGTTATAGGTCACACTGAAGGAGCGCTGTGATAGGTAGGAGGAGAGCCAGGAGAGAGCAGAATCTTGAAGGCCAGAAAGAGTGGAGTTTTTTTTTGAGGAGGGGATGGTCAACAGTATGAAAAGCTGCAGAGAGGTCGAGTATGGAGTAGTGGTCATTGGTTTTAGCAGTTAGTACGTCATTAGTGAGTTTCAGTAGGGCAGTCTCAGTGGAGTTTAGCAAGCGCAAGTCAGACTGTAAGGAGTCAAGAAGGTTGTGGTCAGTGAGGTAGGAGCTTAGATGGTTGAAGACTAAGTGTTCTAAAAGCTGACGCAAACGGGAGCAAGGAGATGGGTCTTAAGTTGTTCAGGCTGGTGGGATTCAGCGAGGGGTTTTTAAGTATGGGGGTGATTGGGGCATGTTTTAGAGGGGAGGGGTAGGTGGCAGTAGAGAGGGAGAGATTGAAGATGTGAGTGAGGGAGCATAAGATAGAAGAAGGGGGTGTGAGGGAACAGGTTCCAGGGAGGGTGAAGCCTCCATTAATCTACATGTAATATACCACCCCCACTGTGTTTAGCTGGTTAGTGGGCATAGAAGTTCTTCAAGGAACTGTTGCCATTTTGAGAGAGTACAACCACCATAATCGTTATGGGATAATGGCATCCTTATTCATACCATTATATAGTTGATAAAAGGTTTTGGTATTTTAACTACTTGGCATCCGCGCTATAGCCGAATGACGGCTACAGCGCGGACCTACATTCCCGGGAGGCCGTCATATGACGGCCTCCCCTGTGCACGCTCCCTGCGCGCGCCCTGTAGGGCGCGCGCCAGGCGCGATGTGATCACCGAGTCTCTGAGACTCGGCTGATCACCGATCTGTGTAAGGGGCCGGTCCCGGCCCCTTACCATGTGATCAGCTGTCAGCCAATGAAAGCTGATCACATGATGTAAACAAAAGATCGGTAATCGTTTTTTTTTTTTACTCACGCTGACAGCGCGAGTAGAAAAAAAAAAGCCGATCACCGGATCGGATGTGAGGGACATCGGTCCCCAAGTGGAAGAGGCACATCTGCCTCATCGGTGCCCAATAGAAGTGCCACCTAATAGTGCCCACAGTGCCACCTAACAGTGCCCACAAGTGACACCTATCAATGCCCACAAGTACCACCTATCAATGCCCACCTGTAGTGCCAATCAGTGCCACCTGCCAGTGCTGCCCATCACTGCCACCCATCAGTGCCCATCACTGCCGCCTATCAGTGCCCATCACTGCCGCCTATCAGTGCCCATCACTGCCGCCTATCAGTGCCCATCACTGCCGCCTATCAGTGCCCATCACTGCCGCCTCATCAGCGTACATCAATGAAGGAGAAAAATTACCCGTTTAAAAATTTTTATAACAAAATATAAAAAAATAAACTTTTTTTTTAAAAAAAAATTCAGTTTTTTACATTTTTTTAATAAAAAGGGAAAACCGCAGAGGTGATCAAATACCACCAAAAGAAAGCTCTATTTTTGGTGAAAAAATGATAAAAATTTCATTTGGGTACAATGTTGTATGACCGCGCAATTGTCATTCAAAGTGCGTCAGCGCCGAAAGCTGAAAATTGGTCTGGATAGGAGGGGGGTTTAAGTGCCCGGTAAGCAAGTGGTTAATATTCTAGGATGTATATTAAATTTATTGAAGATCATTTTGGGAGTTATGTGGGTTTTCATAGGTATACCCAATAGGTAACCTGTATACCCAATAGGTAACCTGACATGTATTATATGTCTTTATAACTTTCTACTTTTGTAATAAAATTTGTTTAATGTTCGCTGCATAAAAAGTCAGATGCAATATTTTGATTTTTTTTTCCCTTTTATAAATATTTTAATTTTTGTGGAAGCCCTATGACAGTAGATACAGTATCTATACAGTAGTGGTGTCTTGAAGTTTGCTACTACGGGCTCCAGATTTGCTGTTAATTTCCAGCTAATTCTGCAAGATGTAGGGCTTGGAGGTCTGCTCACCAGTTTGTTTGTTGCACCATACACCCCCCCCCCCCAATTTCCATTTGCGTGGTGGGGAGGCCATTTAGCCTTCTCATTTACATGCTGCTTGGCAAGCAGGACTGGGCCAAAACCATTAGTTTACAGAAATTGTGAAAAAGTAGCAAAACTAAAAAGGAAACAAAAAAAAAAAAAACAAAAAAAAAACAAAAAACACATTCAGTCTTTGGAACAATGATTTAAATTTAAAATATACAGTTTCATGACAAAATATAGAACTTCTGTAAACAAGTCTTGATTACAATACAAGGCATTTGAGGAGTAAAGAATCAGTTTCAGAACAGAAAACAAGTACACAAGAAGAACACGTAGAAAATAAAAACGTTTCATTTGTATCATATACTTTTTACAGAAAAATGATATCTCAGTAATCTCCCTTCTCCGATCAAATGTACATTTTTACAAGGATATAGATTGTAAGGGAACCCAGAATTAGGGAACTGTAATGGGCCCTCAAGGCACCCTAATGGGCACTTAAGGTACCATAATGGGCTCCTTAATCACCCAACCCACTCCAGTTTGACCCATGTACAAAGATCTGTCACTGAAGACAAAACTACATTGTGCAACTGGATAAGCACATAACACATAGTTCCAGTTAAAGCTGAAGAATAATCTTTATTCACTTGTGGTCTGAGCTGCACTGACAGAGCCACAACCCTGTGTTACCGAGAAGTAAATACACAACAGTGGCTGGTAAGTAAAAAGTCCCAATATACCTCACCAAGCATAGAGTCATCAGAAAAAGGATGGGTATAGACTGGCCATGTTGGGACTTGTATTAAAAGTTTCAGCTTAAGCATCCTGCAGCTTGTATTTTCACTTTTTGAGTTGGGCTTTAAAGCTATCCGGTCAGAAAACCTGAAAGCCAAACTGACCATGCTAGGCAAGCTTTAGGGCCACTCTGATCCCTGGTTCTTCCAGATATAAAAGCAGCATGTTTCAATTCTCGATTCCCCACAAAGTACAGGACCTGAGTAGACAGTTGGTGACATATCATTGGTGGGAAGGCATATTGGGGCTGCTTGACTTGAATTTTACCAACAGATTTGCTAAAACACACAGAAGGATTAACTTATTACATTGAACAGAACAAAAGAACAATCATTTATATTATACTTTCCCAATAAAAGTCATCTTACTGAGGGTGGTGGTTGATTAACCTACTATGGGGGCTCAACCTATGGCCCTCAAGCTATTGCAGGACTACAAATCCCATGAGGCACTGCAAGGCTGACAGTTACAAGCAGGATTCCCAAAAGGCAGAGGCATAACGGGACTGGAGGGCCACAGGTTGAGCACCCATGGGAGCAGTCAGTTAGCACTTGCTCATTCCAAATGGCCTATCAGCTTCCAGAGAATTAAAAAAAAAAGTGGGTAGAAAATTTGTCTGAACCTGATTGGGCATTTGAGAGGATGACCCCCCCCCCCCCCATTTTAATAAGGCAGCCCAGAGAATTAAACATTTGCACTGCAGTAACAAGTTTTGTTCAGGAAATCCTGAAACTTGAACGTAGAACAGAGACTCTCCGTATAATGAAACATTAAAATTACCTTCATACACCGCAGCCAGGCAAGCTTAGAGCATTCCTGTCAGGAGAGAAATATGGGTGCGGCTGATGGCAACTTTCCTCAATAAATGCCTGGTGGGTATGCTGACAGAATGGCTTTAATACCATCTACGTCAAAAGTATGGAAAGCCCATGAAAAGTCCTTTTCTTTAGTTCAAGTTGACCAAGTACCAAAGCTAGGGGTCAGTATGCCAACCAGGTAACTAATTCAGAAAGAGGTGAGGAATGGCAGCCTTTAGGTTTCCCTATGACTGGTGTTCTTTAAAAATTTACATTAGTCACCCAACCCATTTATGTCAATTTCCTGTTATCAGAAGGTTGGGCTCTTAACCCGTTTCCAAATTCCTGCTGGTATCTCTACTACATTCACCAGAATTCTATGGAATGCCACCCCCCACCCAATGTACATAAAGCAAGAGCCAAGATATCCAAGTCATTTACTTTGAAACATGAACATGCATCTATATACAGATAAACCTCAGCCAACAACCTGTAGTAGATGTGTCCTACACAAGTACATCTTAACACCAAGCCATAGCATGGAGTTGGCATTATACCATCTGATATTCCTATTATTTATATGACAAAATAAATTCTGAAAAATACATAGATAAATAAATCATTTGGGCTGTTCACCCTTCGTCGCGACAATTACTTATTTCCTTAAAGGCGCTGGATAATGCATTCTACATTTTCTCGATCGACCTCAGCAAACAAACAATATAATATACAGGTAAAAAAAAAAAAGTAATCTCACAGACTTTTTCTTAACCAGAGAATGCACAGTCCGAGTAGTGTCCCCGGGGCCACGGGTGGACTAGGATCTGTCCTACCTGGAGAATGCATGGCCTGGGTGGTACCCAAGAGGTCACAGATGGACTAAGATCTTTCAAGGTCAAGGATGTTCTAGTTTTACCCATAAGAATGCGTGGGCTGGGGGTTTGAGAGATTAGGGATGGAATTGGACCTTTTTTCCTGAAGAATGCACGGTCTGGGTGGTGTCCAAGAGGTCAGGGATGGACTACGATCTTTCTTTGGAGAATGCACAGCCTGGGTGGGAAATGGAAGGTCAGGGACATTCTAGAATCTAAGAGTTTAAGTGATTTCTAGGAGGTCTGGGATGGACAATTTTTCTACCTGGGAGACTGCACGGCCTGGGTGGTATCTGAAGAGTCAGGGACAGACTAGGGTCATCCTTTGAAGAATGCATGACCTGGGTGGTGTCTAAGTAGTTGGACTTCTAGAATTGTTTTCTCCCTCAAGAATGCATGGCCTGGGCAATGTCTAAGAGGTCAGGAATGGACTAGGATATTTCCGTCCCTGGGAATGCATGGCCTGGGTGGTGTCTGAGAGGTCAGGGATGGACTAGGACCTTTCCTTCCTGGAGAATGCAGGACCAGGGTGATGTCAGGGGTTTTGGATGGACTAGGACCTTTCCTCCCTGGAGAATGCACAGCCTGGATGGTGTCATAGATAGATTAGGACCTTTACTCCCTGGAGAATGCACCACCAGTGATGGAAAACCTTGGCACCCCAGATGTTTTGGAACTACATTTCCCCATGATGCTCATGCATTCTGCAGTGTAGTTGAGCATCATGGGAAATGTAGTTCCAAAACATCTGGGGTGCCAAGGTTCGCCATCACTGGACTAGAATCTTTCCTCCCTGCAGAATGCATGGCCTGTGTGGTGTGTTACTAGAACCTTTCCTTCCTGGGGAATGCACAGCCTAGTAGGTGTCATAGGTCTTGGACAGACTAGGACCTTTACGCCCTTGAGAATGCACGTCCAGGGTGGTGTCAGAGGTTAGGATAGACTAGAATCTTTACCCAATCTGATCATAACCAGTTGGATCACGAAAACTGGTAAAAGTTACATTTGTGGGGCCCCCCTCCCCCAAACAAAATCGATAAGCAGGCTGGAAAACCTCACATCGCAATTTTGATGTCTGGGCGGTCCTTACACAACACAACTCAATAAGTAGCACCTGACCGGCACCCCGAACAGACCATCTCCTCAGATCCACCACAAACCGGCATCCGGAGAACTCCTCACACGCCGCTATCAAATCCTGTATGCCATGTGCTCGTCTGCGGCTCTGTGATGTTTACTATAATGATAATAAGGTCAGGCGGCCCCATAGAGGAGATTTCTGATATTTACACAACCGAAGCGGGTGTGGCCTAATGTTTGGCAGAGCTCCGAGCCAGCTGTGAAAACAAACGCCGCCCTCGTCGTCAATGACTTACTTCTGCCAACCACGTTCATTCACAAAGCTGCAGCATTTAAATCTGATGTCGGCAGCCAGGTACAGCTCGCCAATTTAAAATGAAACTCCAGCTTTGCTTAGAAATAAAATAAAAATCTCCAAGTCGACCAAAAGGGTTTATAAAAAGTATTCACATCAGTGGAAGATTTCATGTTTTACTGTCATAGTGTGCAAGGGAGATAAGTGGGGCTATAAAGGCACCTAGAACAGGAATTATCCTGAGTCACCACCATAAAAGCGACCTATTTTATTATGACCGAGATAGAAGGATTACACTGGAGCTCTAATAAATGTTTTATAGGAAAACAGAAGGAGGAGGAGAACATGTGACTTCACTATAAAAATGTAGGACTTTTCCTTACTGGAGAAGGTATGGCCTGGGTGGTGTCATAGGTCTTGGATAGACTAGGACTAGGTAGTGTAAGATGGCTTCAGCTCTCCTCTCCACCCACAAGAGAGGTCCTTCAGACGCGTTTCGCCCTAGCGCAGGCTTAATCGTTTTGGCCTCAAAAGTTAAGCTCACTAGGGGCAAAACGCATCTGCAGGACCTCTCCTGCGGGTGGACAGCACCAGTTCATTACATGTGACATTGGTTGATATTAGTGAAAGGAGCTTTGAAGCCGTAATTTATGTCTGTGCCAGGTTTTGCTTCATGTTTGTTCCCAACACTCACATACCTTGATGTTTATGGGTCTGGCTCCCAGTCCAATAGCACTGCTTCCCTAAACTGCCAGTTGAAGAATGAGCGATACAAGTCCCATGATTCCATACCTATCCATCACACTGCACATGCGTGCCCCAACTACATTGAAAAGACCCGGGCCACAATGTGCATGCGTATCCTATGCCTGGTACCCGAGTGGATACACTGCTAAGGACCCCAGCCACACTACCCATGCTGGACCCATTCCTGGCACCTGAGCAGCCACACTACCCATGCTGGACCCAATTCTGTCACCTGAGCAGCCACACTGCCCATGCTGGACCCATTCCTGGCACCTGAGCAGCCACACTACCCATGCTGGACCCATTCCTGGCACCTGAGCAGCCACACTACCCATGCTGGACCCATTCCTGGCACCTGGGCAGCCACACTACCCATGCTGGACCCATTCCTGGCACCTGGGCAGCCACTCTACCCATGCTGGACCCATTCCTGGCACCTGAGCAGCCACTCTGCCCATGCTGGACCCATTCCTGGCACCTGAGCAGCCACTCTGCCCATGCTGGACCCATTCCTGGCACCTGAGCAGGCACATTGCTAAAGGGACCCCAGCCACACTGCCCATGCCGGACCAATTTCTGGCACCTGAGCAGGCACATTGCTAAGGACCCCCAGCCACACTACCCATGCTGGACCTATTCCTGGCACCTGAGCAGGCACATTGCTAAGGACCCCAGCCACACTGCCCATGCTGGACCCATTCCTGGCACCTGAGCAGGCACATTGCTAAGGACCCCCAGCCACACTACCCATGCTGGACCCATTCCTGGCACAAGAGCAGGCACATTGCCAAGGACCCCAGCCACACTGCCCATGCTGGACCCATTCCTGGCACCTGAGCAGGCACATTGCTAAGGACCCCCACCCACACTACCCATGCTGGACCCATTCCTGGCACAAGAGCAGGCACATTGCCAAGGACCCCAGCCACACTGCCCATGCTGGACCCATTTCTGGCACCTGAGCAGGCACATTGCCAAGGACCCCCAGCCACACTACCCATGCTGGACCCACTCTTGGCATCTGAGCAGGTACATTGCTAAGGACCCCAGACTTACTGTGCATGCTCGCCCCATGCCAGGCACCTGAGCAGACTCACTACAAAGGGCCCAAAACATACAAATTAAGAAGAACACACGACTTTGGGGGGGGGGGGGGGGGGGGGGAGTGAAAACAGGATTTTTTGTGATACGTGGCAACTGTAAATGCCTGGAATTGATTGGTGTTTGGTCCAGCAATCCACGACAAGCAAATTTCAAAATGTTTTCCTCCACTAAAAAGAAAAAAAACAAAAAACAAAAAAACAAAAAAAAACCCTTAAAAACTTTGACAGTTGCCGTTAAACTCTAAGACAACGACAGATATCGTCCTCGCAGCAAGTCACGCTCTGCTAAGCACACATTTTCACAGAGGAAATGAAACCCGCAGACACGCCAGTTCTGAAATTTGCAATTCAAATGAGTGTATTCTCATGTAAAGAGACTGTAACCCGAGTATAGAAAGACAAAACCAAAAGTTCTTCTTCCCAAACACCGTTGCCAAGAACATACTGGATACCACTCTGGCCTAGAAGT
The DNA here is from genome assembly GCA_037952835.1 of Lithobates septentrionalis. NCBI lineage: Eukaryota > Metazoa > Chordata > Amphibia > Anura > Ranidae > Lithobates > Lithobates septentrionalis. The sequence continues at coordinate 31,027 of JBBDGP010003723.1, read as the reverse complement.
ACCAATCGATCAACCAAGAAAAAGACACATTTGATCACCCCCCCCCCCATTCACTCCTGAGCGATAGGCTGCGTGCATCCCAATGTGCGACAACGCCCAACATTAAGATTCCTATCTTACTCACTGGTGCCCCTTCACACCTGAGTGTCACACCTGCTGCTTGTCACGGGAGAAATTACATAGGCTTTTTTCGACAAGAGTCTGGTGTTTTTGGCCCCATGGGCTTGAATAGGCACGCAACTCAGCGACCTAAGGCCCGATTCACACCTATGCATTTTTAGTGCATTTTGCATCACAGTCCATTTAACATAGATTCCTACGGAGCACGTTCTGTAGTGCAAATCTGCAAAATGAACTAAAAATGCATAGGTGTGAATCTGGCCTAAAAGTCGCACCTGTACCTTTTTTTGACAGCGCATAGATCTGCAACGGACCTCTGCTGGTGAGGTGCATTGGGGTGCCATTCACAATGAATTGCACTGCATCGCACCATCACAAGTAGCGTGTGGTGCCTCGTGTTGCAATAATGCACATGGTAAGGTGCGCATTCCCACAGTGCGATAGTGTGACTTTTATCTGCCTTGTAAAAGCCCACAAAAACCTCACTGCCCCCCCCCCCCCCCCCCCAGTGATGCCAAGGCCCTCTACACCCCAGTGATGGCCATTACAAGGAACCTTTATGACCCCAGTGATGGCCATTACAAGGAACCTTTATGACCCCAGTGATGGCCATTACAAGGAAACTCTACGACCCCAGTGATGGCCATTACAAGGAACCTCTATGACCCCAGTGATGGCCATTACAAGGACCCTCTACGACCCCAGTGATGGCCATTACAAGGAACCTTTATGACCCCAGTGATGGCCATTACAAGGAACCTCTATGACCCCTGTGATGGCCATTATAAGGAACCTCTACGACCCCAGTGATGGCCATTACAAAAACCTCTATGACCCCAGTGATGGCCATTACAAAAACCTCTATGACCCCAGTGATACCCATTACAATGACCTCTACGACCCCAGTGATGGCCATTACAGGAACCTCTATGACCCCAGTGATGCCAAGGACCTCTATGACCACAGTGATGCCCATTAAAAGAACTTCTACAGCCCGGCAAACCAATTTCTGTTCACATAAAAACATTCATATTTATATGGGCTGGAATGTTGGACCATAATCTTAGATTTGTTCAGGAATAGATAATTAGGAGGGCCTGGAGACAATTGGATATTATTGTATCCATGAGCAAAGCGATCATTACGTAGCAATAAAATCTGATTGGTTGTATGACGTTGGTATGTGAACAGAAATTTAAAAAAAAAGTTCCATGTTACAATGTATCTTCTATGATCAGGGGGACTGGTCTGGTCTGTTTTTCTGGTATGTTGGGTTACAATATATGACCACAACGTAACCCAGCGGGCACCACGATGAACTACAGAGCAGTACATTTAGGAAGCGATAATGCCGACACAGCGCTCATTCCAGAACAATGGCAGGAAGGAGGCCGGAGAGCAGGAAATCCATTCCAATCTTTCCATCTCGTTTTCACTTCTCGTCAGTCCCTGTGAAACAGGCCGAGCCGCATTCTGACATCGAACATTTGCACATGAATGATACGATGTTATCTAGGAACCAGTGTAGCCCGATCGTCACAAGATTGGGCAGCCACTGAGACCCTTACCCAATGTCTTACTGTGCAGGATTAAAGGGCCATGATAACGTTTATTTTACACCAAGTTAGGGCTGATATTTAAAAGATATTCTTCAATAGCCACAAAGGATATAAATCACCAAATGCCTTTTGCAAACCTAGAGATTACCTTGTAAAATCATAATCATCACTGTGCTGTACATTGCCTTGCAGAGAGCAGAGCTGTGGGAGGGCCCCCCCCCCAACAGGCTCCACCCACTACAGGAGGGGGCAGAGACAAGACCAGTCACCCTGCACAAGGAGAGCAGGGCTGTGGGAGGGGCCAAGCAGACTCCACCCTCCACAGGCTGCCTGCAGAAAACTACAGGGGGGGGGGGGCAGGAATAAGACCAGTCACCCTGCACAAGGGAAGAGCAGAGCTGAGGGAGGGGCCCATTAGGCCCCACCCACTACTGCCTGCTACAGGAGTGGGCGGAGACCAGACCAGTCCCCCTGCTCAAGGGAAGAGCAGAGCTGTGGGAGGGGCCCATTAGGCCCCACCCACTGCCGCCTGCTACGGGAGTGGGCGGAGACCAGACCAGTCCCCCTGCACAAGGAGAGAGGACAGCAGTGAGCGGTCTTTATTACAGGAAGTCTCACACTGGATTACTGCACAGATCTGGAAGAAATTTACAAAAGTACACCAAGATCCGAGAAGAAGACACGGAACTCTTGCATTCAGAGTTCAGTATAACTAAAAGACAACTTTTTTTTTTTGGTTTTGGATTAGAGTGGGGCGAGATTAGAAAAAAAGTTTTTGCTTGCACGTGATTGGATGAAGGAAGTCAGCAGAGCTTCCCCTTGTTTACTAAGCTCTGGCGCAATTGCACAGTCTATTTGCCTTTCGTAAATCCACCTCAATGAAAACACGACCTCGGCTGTTTCTAGAATGACTCAGGATGCGTTTTATGGGAAATTAAACTGCGAGGACGACACTGAACATGTCCCGGAATCAAAGGTCGCCTTCCCAGGTAGACGCACCTGCCTGTTCCCGGGCGGATTAGGAGATTAAATTTGGAGGCCAGAGATTCTATTCTGAACGACCAGACCGGGTTCTCGACACCCCCTCACCCACCCGGGTCACAAAACTAAAAAGAACACAAAAAAATACAACAAATTTCCCAGATATCCTCAAAAAATAAAAATAAAATAATGAAGTAGGAACAGAAAAGCCGACTGAGACGAGGTCCCAGCGACCGCCAATCCCTCATTTCGGGAAAACTGCTAAAATTACCTAATTGCCTAAAGAATTACAATATCTCAGAGATCGACAAAAAAAAAAAAAAAAAAAATTCCAAGTATACAATTACCACATATACAGATCAATGGGCAGTCTATGCAGAAAGAGCCAACAGAAATCACTTTTTTTTTTTTTTTTTAAACAAAAACACAAAAAAAAAAAAAAAAAAAAAAACGGTAAAGAGGCGATCGGTGATTGCACATTGAGCTTTTCCTTATTGCATGAGCCCCAAAAAGACTAACGACAGGTCATAATATTCATACAAAGCTGGAGACAGCAGGGAGGTGATCGTTTTATAAACATTGTCAGCTTTGGTCACACGAGAACAAAAAAACAAAACAAAAAAAAACCCACACAACATCTTAACGGCACAGACACCATAATATATGGCAGAGCCAGATTGGCAATGAGTGCCGGTATAGTACAGAGATCTTCGTTGCATTAGGCACCATTACATATGGCATATAAGGCACAACTAGATTGGCAGTGGGTGCCCATATGATACCATGATAGCTGCACAGACATCATAAAAAGGTATGGCACTGCCAGACTATTAATCGGTGCCCATACGTTGCATAGACATCATAATATATGGCAAAGCCAGACTGGCAACGCAAGCCCCTATGGTACAATGATATCTTTGATGCATTAGGCACCATTACATATAAGACGCCAGCTTGGCAATGAGTGCCAAGATGTAGCAGATGACATCTTAATTCTACATACACTAACATATGGCAGCACCAGATTGTACCATATCGGCACCCATTGCCAATCTAGTTGTGCCTTATATGCCAAATGCAACGAAGATATCCTTGTACCATACGTACACTCATCACTAAAGATATCTGCATTAGGCACCATTACAGATGGCATATAGGGCACAACTAGATAGGCAATGAGTGCCCATAGGATACCATGATAGCTGCACAGACTCCATAACATAAGGCAGAGCCAGACTGTTAATAAGTGCCCATATGGCACAATGATAACTTTGTTGCATAGGCACCCTAATATATGGCAGAGCCAGACTGGCAATGGGTGCCCATTTGGAACAATGACATCATAGTTGCATAGACCCCATAATATATGGCCAGATTGGCAGACTGGCAACGCAAGCCCATACAGTACAATGATATCCTGGATGCATAGGCACCATTACAGTACATATGGCATACAAGACACCACCAGATTGGCAATGAGTGCCCATATAATACGATCACATCTTAGTTGTATAAACACAATGAATGGGAGTGCCACACTGGCAATGGGTGCCCATATGGAACAAGGATACCTTTGTTGCATAGGCACCATAATATATGTCAGAGCCAGACTGGCAATGGGTGCCCATATGGAACAATGACATTGTAGCTGGATAAATAGGCACCATTACATATGGCATACAAGACACCACTGGATTGGCAATGAGTGCCAAGATGTTACGGATGACATCCTAATTGTATAGACACTAGAACATATAGCAGCACCAGATTGGTGATGAGTGCCCATATGGTACAAAGATCTTCGTTGCATTAGGCACCATTACATATGGCATATAGGGCACAACTAGATGGCAAGTGAGTGCCCATATGGTACCATGATAGCTGCACAGACACCATAAGGTATGGCGCTGCCAGACTATTAATGGGTGCCCATATGGAACCAGGATATCTGCGCTGCATAGACACCATTATAATAAAGCCAGATTGGCAATGAGTGCCCACATGGTACAATGACATCTCTGTTGCATAGGCATCATTACATATGGCATATAAGGCACAACCAGAATGGCAATAAGCTCCCATATGGTACAGTGACATCATAGTTACACACAGACTCCCTAACATATGGCAGAACAAGATTGGCAATGAGTGCCCATATGAGATAGTTGTTGCACAGGCACCATTACATATGGCATATAAGGCCCAACCAGTGACTATACCATATAATGATGTCATAGTTGCAGACACCACAACATATGCTAGAGCCAGTATGGCAATGAGTGCCCAAATGGAACAACGTCATCATAGTTACATAGACGCCATAATATATGGCAGAACCAGTTCGGCAACGAGTGGCCATATGGTACAATAACATCTTTGATGTAGGAGGCACCATTACATACGGCACCACCAGACTGACAAAGTCTAGGGGGCTGCACTGCACTGTCAAGACCCCTCTGTAAAGTGCGATCCTAACTCTAACCTTAGAGAGTCTCCATATTGGAACATATATAGAACTGGATAAATGGGCACCATTACAATATCGCGCATAGGGCACAACCTGGATTGGCAGGGAGGGCTCATTTGGTACCATGCGATCCTAGCTGCATAAACACTAATAATGTATGGTGCAGCCAGACTTGCAATGAGTCCCACATATGGTACAATAATCTCTTAGTTGCACAGGAACCATTACATATGGTATATAAAGCACCAGCAGGTTGGCAGTAGGTGCCCATATGGCAGGGGACACCCAACCGAAAAAGGTTCTTAACACAAGTGCGGAGATTGAGGAACAAGAACGTCATACACAACGTGGAAATCTTTGGTTAGCACAGAGCCGGAGACACGGCTCCCAGTCCGAAGCTCTCGTAAAAGTCAGATCATCAATGAGTAACTCCATAAATCACAGGGGCAAGTTCAGGAATGGATTGTGCCCGGAGCGGAGGAAAAAATGTATACAAAAAAAAAAAAAAAAAAAAAAAAAAATGTAGCAAGGGAAACAAAAGTAAAAAAAAAAAAAAAAAAAAAAAAAAAGGGGAGTTACAAAAAAGGTAATATAAAAATGCGTTCTGCCTAAAAAATGTACAAAGAAAAAAAAAAAAGTTAAAGAAAAAGTAAAAAAAAAAAAAAAAAAAAAAAAAAAAAAAAGTGTTACAAAAAGTTACAAAGGAAAAAAAAAAGAACAAACAAAAAGGAAAATAAAATGCAGAAACATGTTCTGTCCCTTTAAGGCACCTTCATGGCGGTAATGTGCTCGGTGAGGTCACAGCAGCAACGTGGACTGAAGTCGGCTTCCCGCCTGCCGAATTCCTGAGTAAACTTTATGACTTTGGTCGCAGTTTTGAAGGCTTTGGTCGCAGAGCTGGCGCTTCACAGCCTGGCGTAGCTCTGGCATAGTGCGTGGTCCCTGATGTCCCCCCAGCCTCCGTTCTTCATGGGCGGCGGGTTGCGCACGTCCTGCTGCCTGGTGGTCACCTCCACGGTTTTGGGGAAGAGGCGACCGCTCAGCTCCCGCACTTTCTGCCGCAGGGCCTGCGAGGCGGCGTCCATGTTGGAGCAGGGGCCGGTGCGGGCACACATCCCACTTTCATTTGGTTGGCTGGGGAGGTTGAGGACCCGCGGGAGGCGGGCGGACAGCACCTTGAGCGGGTGGGACAGGCAGGTGGCGGACACGTGCTGGAGGCTCCAGTCCCAGTTGTAGTCGTCGTAGGTGCAGAACTCGGCCAGGCAGCCCATTAGTTGGAAGTAGACCTCCCGTGAAAGGGCGAGGGCGGAACGGTGCTTGGGCGCCACAAAGCCACTCATCTCCAGCTGTTGGGGGTCGGGCAACGAGTCCAGGCTGGACGTGCCCCCGAGGCTGAGCAAGTGGCACCCTTCCTCCTTGCACTGCTTCTGCATGAGTCTGAGGACGTGCAGCCAATCCGGGAGCAGGTAGCTGCCCTCCTCCAGGAAGAGGGTGTAGCCGCTGTACCCGACCACCTCCCGCAGCCGTCTGCCAGGTGAAGTGCAGCTTCCACCACCAGTGGTGCTTCTCCTGGGTGAAGGCCGCCTCCCGGTAGTGTCCGTGAGTATCGGGGTATTCCGCATTGGTGCAGCCTTTCAATTTGGCGGTCTCCTTGGGCAGGTCCCTGGGGCAGTCGGCCGGGTCTGAGCCCGGGAACTCGTCCGGGTAGAAGCTGGCACTGTATGGGAAGTAGATGGGCATCACCCGGCAGAAGTCTATGGCGTTCATGGCTTCGACGGCCTCGGCGCATGGCTTTTCCATGCTCAGCACCAGGAGGAGGCGGCCGGTGGCACCCGGCCCGGTGGCCTGCAGCGACTCGGCCAGGAGCTTCAAGCGGGCGCCAGTCCCCGGCCCTCCGCGGACTTGCACCACCACCACCAGCTCGGGGCGCCCGTGGAACCGTTGGGCGTTGAAGATCGGCTGCCGGAGGTTGTTGCTGTAGGCCGACAGTCGCAGCTGCAGAGGGGAGCCCCGGGGCATCAGGAAGCCGGAGGGGTGTCGGGTCTCAATGGGCAGCGACGGCACCGGGAAGGTCGGTTGGTCCTCGCTGGAGGAGGTGAGGAGGAGCCAGGCGCAGCCAGCCATTCCCAGGAAAAGCAGCAGGGCGGCGATCTTCTTCTTGTGTAGCGTCAACCGCATGGTGGAACCCGGGGGAGGCGGGGGTGCACCTAATCGCCTTTTCTTGACCGGTGACCTATCAGAAATGCCCCCACTTCATTCTACCCCCCTATACTCTGCCCTGCCCCATCTTCCTATCTTCTCCAAACTGCTGCCGATGCATAAGTACCCCCCCCCCCCCAGGTGACTGCCCCCTTTACAATACTAACAGCCCCCCTATACACCAAACACCCCACCTTGGATTAACTGCCCCCGTACACTAAATACTTTGCCTTGGATTACCTGCCCCCCACCCCTGACTTACTGCCCCTCTTATACACTACGTAACACTCCTTGGACTAATTGCCCCCCTTATACATTAAATACCCCACCACTGAATTACTGCCCCCCCCCCCCCCCCCAATACACTAATTACCCCCCTACAAACCTGTCTGTCCCTTTAATATACTGAGTACCCCTGGCTGACAATATCTGCCCCTCTCTATGACAAACACCCAACTCTTAAAGGAATTTCCCCCCCAACTCTATGTACCCCTGGCTGAACCTACCTGCCCCCCTGTACACGGACCTCATTTCCTGGGGCAAGCTGCCCCCTGTACACCGGTCTCTGGCTCGGACTCTCCCCGTGTCTCCCCCGGGCCGAACACCTTCTAACTCCGGGGAACTCAGCGAACTTTACCCAGCCACGGGCTCCGTGACGTCACGCCCCCGGCGGCCAATGGACGAGCGCTGACGAATCACACCGCCTTCAGAATCCGCCCACCTGGGAGTGTCCGCTGGGGGCCCTCAGCCAATGGCAGGGAGATCCTGGGGGGGTGTCAGGAGGTCGGGCGGCCATTTTTGGTGAGGGCAGCTGTGCCAGGAGTGTCCTGGAGAGGCAGAGAGGTGTCAGGGTGACGGGAAGGGGGAGAAAGTTCCCATCTTTGTGCGGGGGAGGGGATGCCACACTTGGAGGTCAGCAAAGTGTAGCCTTTCACCATGTTTTGAGGTTCAGACAGGTGTGTGTGTGTGTGTGTGTGTGGGGGGGTCTAGATATTTTGTGAGGAAGGTTCTACAATACCTGGGGGGTCAGCCAGGTGTGTGTGTGTGGGGGTGGGGGGGGGGTTACATTATATTTGGGGAGTCAGCCAGGTTTAGGGAGGTTCCACCATGTTTAAGGGGGTTAGCCAGGTGTGTGCGGGGGTTCCTTTATTTGGGGGGGTCAGCCAGGTGTAGGGAGGTGCCACCATATTTAGGGGGTTAGCCAGGTATGGAGGGGCTCCACCATACTTGGGGGATCAGCCAGGTGTGTTTAGGGAGGTTCCACCATATTTGGGGGGGGGGGGGGGGTCAGCCAAGTGTAGGGAGGTGCCACCATATTTAGGGGGTTAGCCAGGTATGGAGGGGCTCCACCATGCTTGGGGGATCAGCCAGGTGTGTTTAGGGAGGTTCCACCATATTTGGGGGGGGGGGGTCAGCCAAGTGTAGGGAGGTTCCACCATATTTGGGGGGTCAGCCAGGTGTAGGGGGGTGCCACCATATTTGGGGGGGGTAAACCAGGTGTGTGTGGGGGGTTCCTTTATATTTGGGGGGTCAGACAGGTGTAGGAGTATGCCACCATATATGGGGGGTCAGTCAGGTGTAAAGAGGTTACATCATATTTGGAGGGTTAGCCAGGTGTAGGGAGGTTCCACCATATTTAGGGGGTTAGCCAGGTGTGTGTGTGTGTGGGGGGGGTTCCTTTATATTTGGGGGGTCAGCCAGGTGTAGAGAGGTTAAATTATATTGGGGGGATCAGCCAGGTGTAGGAAGGTTACATCAAATTTGGGGGGGGTCAGCCAGATGTAGGGGGTTTCCACCATATTTAGGGGGTTAGCCAGGTGTGTGAGGGTGGGTTCCTGTATATTTGGGGGGTCAACCAGGTGTAGGGAGGTTATATGATATTTGGGGGGAGGGTCAGCCAGGTGTAGGGAGGTTCCACCATATTTAGGGGGTTAGCCAGGTGTGTGTGTGTGTGGGGGGGGGGGGGTTCCTTTATATTTGGAGGGTCATCCAGGTGTAGGGAGGTTACATGATATTTGGGGGGAGGGTCAGTCAGGTGTAGGGGCGTTCCACCATATTTGGGGGGTCAGCCAGGTGTAAGGAGGTTACATCATATTTGGGGGGTCAGCCAGGTGTAAGGAGGTTACATCATATTTGGAGAGTCAGTCAGGTGTAGGGAGGTTCCACCATATTTAGGGGGTTAGCCAGGTGTGTGTGTGGGGGTGGGGGTTCCTTTATATTTAGAGGGTCATCCAGGTGTGGGGGTCTCAGTCATATTTAGGATTGTCATCCATGTGTGATCAGTCTGCCATAGTTGGGGGTCCAGCTTGATGTAGGTGGGTCACACCTGTGTCTAATGTTTTAATCCAGGAGTGGGGGATCAACCAGGAGTGAGAGGATCCACCATATTTGGAAGGTCAGCCAGGTGTGGGTGGGTGGGGGGGGGGGTTGTTTTGGGGGTCAGCAAGGTGTGGAGTTCTGCTATATGGAGGGGGGGGGGGGCATCAAATTATAGGAGGTCAGTTAGGTGTGGGGTGGTGCTCCACCATATAGAAAGCCAGCCAGGTGTAAGGGGTTTCCACCATATAGGAGGTCATCCACGTGTAAGGGGGTTTCAACCGTTCTACCATTTAGGAGGTCAACCAGGTGTTAGGGGGTTCCACCATATAGGAGGTCAACCAGGTGTTAGGGGGTTCCACTATGTAGAAGGTCAACCAGGTGTAAGGGGGTTCTACGTTTATAGGAGGTCAACCAAGTGTAAGGGGGTTCCACCATATTGGAGGTCAACCAGGTGTTAGGGGGTTCCACTATGTAGAAGGTCAACCAGGTGTAAGGATAAGTTCCACCACAGTCACACAATATTATTATTATACCTTTATATATCTCTGACATTTTCCGTAGTGTTGTACAGAGAACACTCAGCCAATCACATCAGCACCATAATTAAGGTCATTATCACATCTGACCGCTCTGACACTTATACAGCGAAGGAATGTTGACTGATTTACTCGTAGGAAGGCGGAGGTGCACTTTAAGGTCTTTGATGTGTAATTTGCAGGGAGGACTAAATAATAATAGTAATCGGTGACAATGGCTTTGCTCATAAAATGGCGATGTCATCAACGTGACGCCCACAGTGGCCGCCGCACCGCAGGCCGGGTCCGGAGTCCGGCCCTATAAAGCCATCAGGGCGACACAGTAATCGGGGCGATGATGATTTCATAGAATTATTATGCCGCTATTAGCGGTGAAGTCGTTCATTATCCCGTGACACCTGAGCACCACCCCTACCTGTTAGAGCTCAGCAGTGAAGGCACCTGTCCGCACGCCTTAGCCCGGGGCTCCTCCGACAATCTCAGATACAATTTAGTGACAATGATCTCACTGAAACAACTTTGTTTACTTCGTGTTAAACATTTGATGACAGGATGGATCTGGATGACATTTAGTTTGCTCTGCGCTCTGTTTATCGTAAACAATTCTTATCTGCTATGAATACAAATCTTCTTTTTCCTTGTTCCTTCACAGCGCTGCTGGTCTCCTGCAGCCTCTTGGCAGCCGCTTCCTGTCTGCACGCGCACCAGCGATGGCTCCATTGCGTTTCCCAAGGCTGGTTTCCTGATGGTGACCACAGTGGGCCATGTCTGTGTCACCTGTGATGAAGTCTCCACTGGAAGCCTGTGTGAATGACAATTAGGAAACGGGGGGGGGCTTTGTCACCCTATAACAGGAAGCGCCTAAGCAAGAACCTTCATGGCGGGATCACCGGGGACTATTTTAACCCCTTCACGCCGACATAACACAAATATGCGGCCCCACTGGACTGGGCTTGCAAATTTGCGTATCTGCCTTTGTGCTGTGAGGGAACGTGACGTCACGGAGGGCCCGGGGCCCCGTACTAACGTTTGGGACCCGGAGCTCCTGATTCTGGGTCACCTGTACGCTGCGATCGCCTCTGATTGGCTATCATAGTGATCAGTCACTGTGAAGTCTATCCCTGTGGTTTTTTTTTTCCTCTGTGAATGGAGGAGAGATACATTGTATCTCTCTCTCCTTGCAGAGTGAAAAAAAAAAGTGTGTAAAAAATAAATAAATAAATAAAAAATAATAATAATAATAATAATAAAAAAAAAACCTATATTAAGGTTTAATCTAGGCCAGTGCCAGGGTTAGTGTTTGGTTTAAAGGTCAAGGCTGGGGTCAAAGGTCAGTATTTATTTTTTTGGACAGGATTTTTTTTTTTTTTAAATCAGTGTCGGTGTGTTTTAGGCAGGATAAAAAAAAAAAGCAAAATGCGCACTATTGTTTCTGGGCTGTACTACGGGTACAAACAACGACTAACATACACATACAATGCTGTGAAAAAGTATTTGCCCCCTTTCTGATTTTTTATTTTTTTGCATACTTGTCACACTTAAAGCGGGGTTCCACCCAAATTTTGAACAATATCTGTATGTATTCTCTTCCTTGCCTAGATGCTGACATGCCGTTTAAAAAAATTTAAATCGCCGTAATTACCTTTTTATTTTTCTATTCTTCTTTGCACTTCCTGGTTCTCCTCCCGTGGGAGTAGGCGTGTTTCTAGCCTCTCCCAGACTCCTGGGAGCTAGTCTCAGGCTTCCCAGGATGTCACTGAGCATGTGCGGGAACGAGCGGTGAATGCTGGGAGCACAGCATTCACCGCATCCAGGAAATAAATGCTTGTGGGCTTCAAATGCCCACAATGAAGATGGAAACCGCCTGCAGTGAATAATATAAGTTATTCTTTCCGACAAAATCTGACACAGGCGGACATATTACACACAATATGTGAGTATGTAATGCTGAGAAGAAAAGTTTGTAAATGAACTAAAAAAAAAAAAAAAACGATAGATCCACAAACAAATTTTTATTATTACACAAAGATAACCCGAGTGAATACAAAATGCAGTTTTTAAATGATGGTTTTATTCATTAGGGCAGAAAAGCTGTCCAAACCTGCCTGGCTTTATGTGAAAAAGTAATTGCCCCCCTAAACCTAATAACTGGTTGTGCCCCCCCATGGCGGCAACAACTGCAATCAAGCGTTGCTGTGGAGCAATTTCGGCCCACTCTTCTTTGCAGAATTGTTTTAATTCAGCCACATTGGAGGGTTTTCCAGCATGAACGGCCTATGTAAGGTCATGATACAGCATCTCAATTGGATTTAAGTCCGGGCTTTGACTAGGCCACTCCAAAACCACAATTTTGCTTCGTTTGAACCATTTGGAGGTGGACTTGCTGTTGTGTTTCGGATAATTGTCCTCCTGCATAACCCAAGTGCACTTGAGCTTAAGGTCAGGAACTGATGGCCGGACATCCTCCTTTAGGATTTTCTGGTAGAGCTCAGAATTCATGGTTCCATCAATTATGGTAAGTCGTCCAGGTCCTGAAGCTGCAAAGCACCACCATGTCTGACTGTTGGTACAATGTTTTTCTGAAATGCTGTATTTGTTTTATGTCGGATGTAACGGGACGCACACCTTCCAAAAAGTTACATTTTTGTCTCCTCAGTCCACAGAATATTTGCCTAAAAGTATTGGGGATAATCAAGATGTTTTTTAGTAAATGTGAGATGAGCCTTTGTGTTCTCTTTGGTCAGCAGTGACTTTGGCCTTGGAAATCTCCCATGGATGCCATTTTTGCCCGGTCTCTTTCCTATTGTTGAATCATGAACACCGATCTTACCTGAGGCAAGTGAGGCCTGCAGTTCTTTAGATGTTCTTCTGGGTTCTTTTATGACCTCCTGGATGAGTCGTCGTCGTGCTCTTGGAGTGATTTTAGTAGGCCGCCCTCTCCTGGGAAGGTTCACCACTGTTCCAAGTTATCCCCATTTGTGGATAATGGCTCTCCCCGTGGTTCACTGGAGTTCCAAAGCCTTAGGCCCCTTTCACACTGGCGCGGTAGGGGGCGTCGGTGGTAAAACAGTGCTATTTTTAGCGCTGTTTTACCGCGGTATTCGCCCGCTATCGGTGCGGTTTTAACCCCCCGCTGGCAGCCAAAAAAGGGTTAAAACCACTCGTACAGCGCGGCTATAGCCGCGGTATTGCCGCGGTATAGCCGCGCTGTCCCAATGATTTCAATGGGCAGGAGCGGTGAAGGAGCGGTGAATACACCGCTCCTTCACTGCTCCAAAGATGCGGCTTGCAGGAGATTTTTTCTTCTCCTGCCAGTGCACCGCTTCAGTGTGAAAGCCCTCGGGCTTTCACACTGAACAAACAGCGAAGGCTGTTTAGGGGCGGTTTGCAGGCGGTATTGTTAGCGCAATAACGCCTGCAAACCGCCCCAGTGTGAAAGGGGCCTTAGAAATGGCTTTAAAACCCTTCCTAGACCGATACATGAACATTACTTTGTTTCTAATCTGTTCTTGTTTTTTTTTTTTTTTTTTTAGATTGTGGCGTGATGTGTGGCTTTTTTTGTGATCTGTTAGCATGCTTCACTTTGTCAGACCGCTTCTATTTATGTGATTTCTTGATTCAACAGGTCTGGCAGTAATCAGGCCTGGGTGTCTCAAGTGAAATCTAACTCGGCTTTCCAAAAAAAATTGTGGTTAATCGCAGTTCATTCACGAATCGGCATGGGAGGGGGGCAATTACTTTTTCTCATAGGGGCCGAGCAGGTTTGAACAGCTTTTTTTTCCCTTAATAAATGAAATAATAATTAAAAAAAACTGCATCTTGGATTTACTTGGGTCATCTTTGTGTAATATTAAAATTTGTTTGATGATCTGAATCATTTAAGTGTGAGAAATATGAAAAAAAAAAAAAATCAGGAAGGGGGCAAATACTTTTTCACAGCACTGTATGTGGTATCTCTGCGATCGTCAGGAGCGGGAGAATTTAATTTGGGTTGTTCTTTGGTGGTATGGTGGTCGGTTATGGAAGTAGCAAGAAATGTACAGCTAAATAAAATAAAAATAGTAAAAAATACCTTTTTTTTTTTTATTTTCGGTCATTTTTCCTTTAATAATAAAAAAAAAATAAGAAAAAAAATCAGGAGATATCTATTACTATTTACCACCAAATGAAAGCCCAATTAGTCCTGAAAAAAATACAGTATGAGCCAGCTGGATGCACAAAGTAGTTGTGATGATATGTACAGTTTTACTAACACATCAAAGTTGCAAAATTGTGCTCAGGCATTTAGATTTGTTTTACCCCAAGGCTGGATTCTCACCTATGCATTTTTTTTTTTATTCTTTTTATTTTTTTTAGTGCGTTTTCAGTTCTGCAGTAACACACTACAGCCCATTTAGCATAGATTCCTATGGGTTACGTTCACATTCTGTGCATTTTATGGAACGGGCCCGGAGACTTTTTTTCTGGTTTTTGGTTCCTTTAGACTTCAATAAATTAAAAGCGTGTATTCAAAAACGCAAAATGCACCTGGAATATGCAAACTGCACAGGTGTGAACCAGGCCTTAGGCATGACGGGTTTAATGAAAGCTCCAGACATAAAAAAATAAAAAAATGAAATTGCCAATATTGACAGCAGTCTGTGGAAATCGGGGACAGCGAGGGAGATCAGGTGACCTCTGTGCAGCACAGACGGGGTTAAAAAAAGTTGCGTCACCACCCAGCTTGTGTTCAGCACTTGGTGTCCCAGTCCGGTGTGACTGGTTTGGGCTGTTCAGAGGAATGTGGAGAAGGGGGATGGAGAGGAATGCTGCGGGGGTGGCCAGAGTCCATCGGTATCTACAGTATCTCACAAAAGTAAGTACACCCCTCACATTTTTGTAAATCTTTTCTTCTATCTTTTCATGTGACAACACTGAAGAAATGACACTTTACTACAATGTAAAGTAGTGAGTGTACAGCTTGTATAACAGTGTAAATTTGCTGTCCCCTCAAAATAACTCAACACACAGCCATTAATGTCTAAACCGCTGGCAACAAAAGTCAGTACACCCCTAAGTGAAAATGTCCAAATTGGGCCCAAAGTGTCAATATTTTGTGTGGCCACCATTTTTTTCCAGCACTGCCTTAACCCTCCTGGGCATGGAGGTCACCAGAGCTTCACAGGTTGCCACTGGAGTCCTCTTCTACTCCTCCATGATGACATCACAGAGCTGGTGGATGTTAGAGACCTTGCACTCCACCACCTTCAGTTTGAGGATGTCCCACAGATGATCAATAGGGTTTAGGTCTGGAGACAGGCTTGGCCCGTCCATCACCTTTACCCTCAGCTTCTTTAGCAAGGCAGTGGTCGTCTTGGAGGTGTGTTTGGGGTCGTTATCATGTTGGAATACTGCCCTGCAGTCCAGTCTCTGAAGGGAGGGGATCATGCTCTGCTTCAGTATGTCACAGTACATGTTGGCATTCATGGTTCCCTCAATGATCTGTAGCTCCCCAGTGCCGGCAGCACTCATACAGCCCCAGACCATGACACTCCCACCACCATGCTTGACTGTAGGCAAGACACACTTGTCTTTGTACTCCTCACCTGGTTGCCCCCACACACGCTTGTCACCATCTGAACCAAATAAGTTTATCTTGGTCTCATCAGACCACAGGACATGGTTCCAGTAATCCATGTCCTTAGTCTGCTTGTCTTCAGCAAACTGTTTGCATGATTTCTTGTGCATCATCTTTAGAAGAGGCTTCCTTCTGAGACGACAGCCATGCAGACCAATTTGATGCAGTGTGCGGCGTATGGTCTGAGCACTGACAGGCTGACCCACCAACCCCTTCAACCTCTGCAGCAATGCTGGCAGCACTCATACGTCTATTTCCCAAAGACAACCTCTGGATATGACGCTGAGCACGTGCACTCAACTTCTCTGGTGAACCATGGCGAGGCCTGTTCTGAGTGGAACCTGTCCTGTTATACCGCTGTATGGTCTTGGCCACCGTGCTGCAGCTCAGTTTCAGGGTCTTGGCAATCTTCTTATAGCCTAGGCCATCTTTATGTGGAGCAACAATTCTTTTTTTCAGATCCTCAGAGAGTTCTTTGCCATGAGGTGCCATGCTGAACTTCCAGTGACCAGTATGAGAGAGTGAGAGCGATAACACCAAATTTAACACACCTGCTCCCCATTCACACCTGAGACCTTGTAACACTAACGAGTCACATGACACCGGGGAGGGAAAATGGCTAATTGGGCCCAATTTGGACATTTTCACGTAGGGGTGTACTTACTTTTGTTGCCAGCAGTTTAGACATTAATGGCTGTGTGTTGAGTTATTTTGAAGGGACAGCAAATTTACACTGTTATACAAGCTGTACACTCACTACTTTACATTGTAGCAAAGTGTCATTTCTTCAGTGTTGTCACATGAAAAGATAGAAGAAAATATTTATAAAAATGTGAGGGGTGTACTGACTTTTGTGAGATACTGTTCATCCAATCAGAACGCTTGGGAACCTTTTGTAAAGCAGTAGTCCTGAAAATGGTGATGGGCAGTGGGCGGGGCTAGGAGGAGTGACACTGCTGTCACTCCTGTTAATCAGCAAGCAGCTGGAAAACAGAAGGGGGGCCGGTAATGCACTTGTTACCTAATTTGATTTGCATTCAAACACAGGCTGCCTAGGAAACGCCCACTTCCTCCAGACTGACACCCACCTATCAAGGCATTTTGATATTTGCATAACCCCTCCCAGGAGCCAGGTCACTGGCCGAGGAGTACTCCCACCAGCCATGATCTGCCTGCTTTGCATAGAGAGGCATGGAGACCCAGTAATGACATCACCAGGTCTAAAATAAAGCATGTAATGAAAGCAGAAAGGATTTATTAAAAATTATCATTAGCGTGTTTATGGGGGGAGGGGGGATATAAATCTAAGAAGTATACATTTTAAAGTGTGACTAAAGGCAAAACTTTTTTTTTTTTAGTTTTGGATAGAGTGGGGAGGGATTGGAACCCCTGGCAGGTTTTTATTGCTGTCTGTGTCCCTGTTGGGAAGATTCACCCTCTCTGTTTCTCCCGTTTACCATTATCATTGAAAGCGGAAGTAAATTCCCAATTTTGGGTGGTCCCCAAAACAGGAAAAAAGTGGAAATCATCCAATGGGGACACTAGTTTCTGGTGACAACTCCGGGATTTCCTCTCACTTCCTGTTTTGGCTGTGGGACAGGAAGTGAAAGTAAATCTTTCCAGTGGGACGCAGATGGCGGAAAACAAACAAAAAAAAAAACCTGACAGGGGTTAGGCCTGGTTCACACCTATGCAGTTTTTTTTTTTTTTCTACGTTTTGCATTTTTTATGCCCTTTTTTTTTTTTTTGCCCAATGCAGTTGTTGGGCAGATTAACCACTTAAGGACCGGAAGGATTTGTCCCCTTAATGACCAGACCATTTTTTTTTGCTATATACGGCACTGCGTTATTTTAACTAACAACTGCGCGGTCGTGCGACGCTGTAGCCAAACAAGATTTATGTCCTTTTCTTCCCACAAATAGAGCTTTCTTTTTGGTGGTATTTGATCACCTCTGCGTTTTTTTATTGTTTGCGCTATAAAGAAACAAAAAGACGACAATTTAAAAAAAAAATTTTTTTTTTTTTTGCTATAATACATATCCAAAAAAAAAAAAAAAATTATAAAAAATAAATTTATTCATCAGTTTAGGGCGATATGCATTCTTCTACATATATTTTTGGTAAAATAAATCTATATATCTATAGATTATGTCTATTCTATCTATCTCTCTCTCTCTCTCTCTCTCTCTCTCTCTCTCTCTATCTATTCTATCTATCTATCTATCTATCTATCTATCTATCTATCTATCTATCTATCTATCTATCTATCTATCTATCTATCTATCTATCTATCTATCTATCTATCTATCTATCTACCTACCTATCTCTATATCTATACCTACCTATATCTCTATCTATACCTACCTATATCTATACCTATCTACATCTATACCTACCTATATCTATATCTACATCTATCTATCTATCTATCTATCTATCTATCTATCTATCTATCTATCTATCTATCTATCTATCTATCTATATATATTTTGGTAAAATAAATATGCATACTTTGATTGGTTTGCACAAAACTTATCGCGTCTACAAACTATGGGATAGATTTCCTGGACTTTTATATATTTTTTTTATTGTTTTTTACTACTAAAGGGGGCGATCTGCGATTTTTTTTTTTTTTTAGCGGGACATTGCGGCGGACAAATCTGACCCCAAACGACACTTTTTGGGGACCAGTGACATAATTACAGTGATCAGTGCTATAAAAATGCACCGATCAATGTAAAAATGACATTGGCATTGAAGGGGTGTTAACACTAGGGGGGGCGATCAAGGGGTTAAGTGTGTTCCCTGGTTGTGTTCTAACTGTAGGGGGGGATGGGCTGCCAGGGACACGACAGAGATTGCTGTTCCCGATGGCTGAGAACAGTAGATCTGTCATGTCACCTGTCAAAACGGGGATCCGCCTTGTCTACAAAGGCAGCTCCCCAATTCTGTCTCTGTACTAGGCGATCGCGGGTCGAGTCCGCCCGACAAGCGGGGATACGCAGCATGCAGCGGGCGCACGCCCGCGAATGCGCCTGCGCGAGCCCACGTGCAATGACGCCGGCGGCTCGCCCAGGAGAGCAAACCTGCCGCTGTACAACTGCGGCGGCTGGTCTCTAAGTGGTTCAAAAAAATGCAAATTGTAAAAAAAAAAACGCACCGCATGCTTTTCTGCAGCTTCTTTTTTTGAACTCTATTGAACCCAAAAACGCAGTGTTTTTAGTTCCTGACTCGTTACAAAGATGCAGCGGTTGAAAAAAAAAAATGCATAGATGTGAACGTGTCTCATAGGAAACAATGTTAAATGGACTGTAGTGCGTTTCTGCAAAAAAAAAAGCGCTACAAAAAACGCATTGGGTGTGAACCAGGCCTTTATAATTACACCCCCCACCCCAAAAAAAAAAAAAAAAAAAGCGCCTCCTGGCCCTTAAAGGGGTTTAGAACCCGGCAGAGTCGGGTTTTACGATCCTGCGACTGGCTCTTTGCGATCGGGAGCTTAGCTGCAGGTGACTGTGCTCGGGAGCGCGCAGGGCGTGCGTTCTTGGCGCAGCTGTTTTTTTTTTTGCAATATTGCACGCAGGTACGCGGTCCTATGGTGGCCAAGGCCCACCCGCAGAGAGGCGCGCGTATTCGCGTGCGGCCGCCGCCAAGAGGTTAAGAAATACGGGGGGGATGCAATTTTATTTTTTTTTTTAATTACGGCGCTAAGACTGTTCAATGTGACTACAGCAGGAAGCCCCTCCCCCTCCCGCTGATTAATCAGAACCTACAAGACAGAAGCAGGTTAGAATCTGCAATAATGTCCTACAGAAGGCCCCGCCCGCGGCCTCCTGGAAGAATGGAAGGCGGGGTGGAAAGTGCGAACAAAGCGAAGTGCGATTTGAATCGTTTCTTTACAAGTCCCCCGATGATCCTTCCGGCAAAGTGCAGACAAATCCCATAATCCCGAGCGGCTCTCTCCGGAGATTATCGAGAGGAACAAAACATTCCCCACCTATAGGAGTAAAAATAGCCGCACGGCGGATATCGTGAATCACCAACACGCACGAGAGCAACGCGCCGTATTCACTCCCCGGAGGGCCGAGGCTGAGATCAGAATATAAAGAGGTCAGATTAGTGCAAATAAAGGGAACCTGTCACCAAACAATATATACACTGTATTACCAAAAGTATTGGGACGCCTGCCTTTACACGCACATGAACTTTAATGGCATCCCAGTTTTAGTCCGTAGGGTTCAATATTGAGTTGGCTCCGCCCTTTGCAGCTATAACAGCTTCAACTCTTCTGGGAAGGCTGTCCACAAGGTTTAGGAGGGTGTCTATGGGAATGTTTCACCATTCTTCCAGAAGAGCATTTGTGAGGTCAGGTGAGAATACCTGGCTCGCAGTCTCCGCTCTAATTCATCCCAAAGGTGTTCTATCAGGTTGAGGTCAGGACGCTGTGCAGGCCAGTCAAGTTCCTCCACCCCAAACGTGCTCATCCGTGTCTTTTATGGACCTTGCTTTGTGCACTGGTACAGATCAGTTGGTGGAGGGGAGATTATGGTGTGGGGTTGTTTTTCAGAGGTTGGGTTTTTTTTGTTACTTGGCCCCTTAGTTCCAGTGAAGGGAACTCTTAAGGCGTCAGCACACCAAGACAAGATTTTGGAAACTATCATGCTCCCAACTTTGGTCAGGACTCTGTGCAGGCCAGTCAAGTTCCTCCACCCCAAACTCGCTCATCCGTGTCTTTATGGACCTTGCTTTGTGCACTGGTGGGCAGTCATGTTGGAACAGGAAGGGGCCGTCCCCAAACTGTTCCCACAAAGTTGGGAGCATGAAATTGTCCAAAATGTCTTGGTATGCTGACGCCTTAAGAGTTCCCTTCACTGGAACTAAGGGGCCAAGCCCAACCCCTGAAAAACAACCCCCACACCATAATCCCCCCTCCACCAAATGATTTGGACCAGTGCACAAGGCAAGGTCCATAAAGAGACGAGCGAGTTTGGGGTGGAGGAACTTGACTGGCCTGCACAGAGTCCTGACCTCAACACCTTTGAGGTGTTGAGGTCATAGAACACCTCATAGAACACCTTTGGGATGAATTAGAGGGGAGACTGTGAGCCAGGCCTTCTCATCCAACATCAGTGCCTGACCTCACAAATGTGCTTCTGGAAGAATGGTCAAACATTCCCATAGACACCCTCCTAAACCTTGTGGACGGCCTTCCCAGAAGAGTTGAAGCTGTTATAGCTGCAAAGGGCGGAGCCAACTCAATATTGAACCCTACGGACTAAGACTGGGATGCCATTAAAGTTCCTGTGCGTGTAAAGGCAGGCGTCCCAATACTTTTGGTAATACAGTGTATGTGTGTGAAAAGCCTCAGACAGAAGCTTGTGTTCTTATACCGGGGGTTGCGGATATAAAATGAATTTGTACACAGTGTTACATGGTGGAGTAATTGACAAAAGAAGGTCCTGTGCACCGCACATCACTGCAAGGCAATGTGGATATGTGAAATGACAGCCTCAGCCCGGGCTCCAGCCAAGACACGCCCCCGACGCGTTTCACCCCGCCCTCCCCCCAGAGCTTATAATCACGGTGTACTACAGGAGCTGGAGCCTTTGAGCGGCACCCCTCTGTTTGTCGTCTGGTCATGGTGGAGTAATTGTCAGCCAAACTATTACAGCACAGAAAGCCAAAAAAAAAAACGGGCCAGTAATGAAGGGGTCTGGTACAGACTGGTAGTGAAGCGGTTAAATCATACTGTACTCTGGAAGGTTAAACGCGTGAAAGTGGTTAACATGTAGCATATCTTCTGTAAATTTGTTTTCTGCTTCCTCATTTGCATTTTTTTATTTTCATCCAGAGCATTTGCAGCGGAAGCTCCTCTGCACGATGGGAGTTCCCCTCCACCACATTTCCTAGAGAAAGCGCTGAGTGTTTGAGGTCGTAGCTGAAAAAACAAAAAAAAAACCCCACGAGGCTCTAAAACGACTCCAGGTGAGCAGAAGACGCACGTGCTATCCAGCAAACGCTGCAACCGTGCTAAAGTTCCCTCCAGAGAACCTGGCACAGCTCTTCGTTTCTAGTCGCTGGAAGGGGCGCCATTTGTTAGTTGGGCCCAGACATGTGTGCTTTGTTTCATTCTGAATTCGAAATTCGGACAAATACTTCGTTATTCGGATGTATCTACATTTTCCGGATTACAATCGTAATGAATGTAACCGCTTCAGCCCCCGGAAGATTTTACCCCCCTTCCCTGACCAGAGCACTTTTTGCGATTCGGCACTGCGCCGCTTTAACTGACAATTGCGCGGTCGTTGCGACGTTGCACCCAAACAAAATTGACGTCCTTTTTTTTTTTGATCGCCTCTGCCGTTTTTTTATTTTTTGCGCTATAAACAAAAAAAAGAGCAACAATTAAAAAAAAAAAAAAAAAAAAAAGTTTTTTTTTTTTTTACTTTTTGCTATAATAAATATCCCCCAAAAATATAAAAAAACTACTTTTTTCCTCAGTTTAGGCCGATATGTATTCTTCTACATATTTTTGGTAAAAAAAAAAAAAAAAAACACAAAAAAGTGTATATTGATTGGTTTGCGTAAACGTTATAGCGCCTACAAAATAGGGGATAGATTTATGGCATTTTTATTTATTTATTTTTTTTTTATTAGTAATGGCGGCGATCTGAGATTTTTATCGGGACTGCGACATTATGGCGGACACATCGGACACTTTTGACACTATTTTGGGACCATTGTCATTTATACAGCGATCAGTGCTATAAAAATGCACTGCTTACTGTGTAAATGACACTGGCAGGGAAGGGGTTAACCACTAGGGGGGCGATGAAGGGATTAAGTGTGTCCTAGGGAGTGATTCTAACTGTGGGGGGGAGGGGCTTCAAGTCACATGACAGCAATCACTCCTCCCGATGACAGGGAGCGGTGATCTCTGTCATGACACAATCCAGAACGGGGAAATGCCTTTTTCACTTCCCCGTTCTGAGGTTCCGTGACACGATTGCCGAGAGACGACACTGGATGTCCGCCG
The DNA here is from genome assembly GCA_037952835.1 of Lithobates septentrionalis. Classification (NCBI taxonomy): domain Eukaryota; kingdom Metazoa; phylum Chordata; class Amphibia; order Anura; family Ranidae; genus Lithobates; species Lithobates septentrionalis. The sequence goes on along the minus strand of JBBDGP010003723.1, from coordinate 8,195 downwards.
GTCCCGTGGGCATGGTCACGGTACGCCGCACATGCCTGTTATCCCCGGCTCTTAAAGGGGACGTACAGGTTTGCCCACCGCTGCCATTATGCCGATGTATATCAGCGTGCGGCAGTCAGCAACTGGTTAAACTAATCCGAAACAATGAAACGAAATTCGGCCAAAATTCTAATTCGAATCGAAAACAAATTAGAAATCAAGTTCAAAAACAAGAATACAAAATAAAGAAATAGAAAAGAAAAGAATAGAGTAGAGTAAAACAGAATAGAATAGAAAATAAGAGAATAGAATCAAATATCATAGAAAACAAAGGAATAGAATATAAAAGAATAGAAAATAAAAGAACATAATACAATATAACAGAAAATAAGGGAATAGAAAATAAAAGAATAGAACAGAATAGAAAATAATATAATAGAAAAGAATAGAGTAAAACAGAACAAAATAGAAAATAAAAGAATAGAATAGAATATAAATTAAAGGATTATAATAGGAAAGAATAGAATAGATTAGAATAGAATGGGAAACAAGATAATAGAATTTAAAAAAAAATTGAAAAAAAAAAACAATAGAATAGAATAAAATAGAATAGCAAATATTCAAACGAGAACTTTGAAGGCTGAAAGGAAACGTGAGCTGGGTTTAGACCGTCGTGAGACAGGTTAGTTTTACCCTACTGATGATGTGTTGTCGCAATAGTAATCAAATAGTAATCCGAAATTCGAATAGAATAGAATCAATTCGAATAGTTTAGAATAGAATAGAAAATAGAATAGAACATAACCATCTTCTGAAACTTGAATTTCGAATAGAGTATATTAGAATTCGAATACAATAGAATAGAAAATAATAGAATAGAAAAAAACAGAGTAGAATAGAAATAATATAACCTGCTTCTGAAAGTCAAATAGAAAATATTAGAATAGAATAAAATAATAGAATAGAATTAAATAGAATATAACCATCTTCCGTATTTCGAATAGAATAAATAAATAGAATAGAAAATAAGAGAATAGAAAAAACAATAGACTAGAATAGAATAAAATAGAATATAGCGGTCTTCCGAAAATCGAATAGAATAAATTTGAATGCCGAATTTGAAAACAAATAAACGAAATGAATTACGAAAACGAAATTAAATGAATTCACCTAAGCAAAATGGGATGGGAGCACAATATTGGGAAGAGGAACAAATATACGGTGTAAGAAGATCAGATTGAATATTGTACTGGTAGGTATATCGATGATATAGTGATGGTATGGAGGGGGGTCTGAGGAAAAAACTACAAGAATTTTTTTTTGATGAAATTAACCAAAACCATCTATGGGATGTCTTTTACAGGAGGCTGGAGTAAACGCAGTATTGATTATTTGGATTTACAAATCCATAAAGAAAATAGGAAGTTATGTACCAAAACTTTTTTCAACAAAACAGACAGGATTGGGTATATTCCCACTAATGGCTGCCATCATCCACAATGGATAGGGAATATACTAGACATGTGCGATTAGTTTCCTACGAATCGGAAAATTTGTACGAATTTCCGGAAATTCGTACATTCGTGAGGATCCGAAATACGAATTCTTATGCATACGAATTATGAAATTTTGTTTACGAACTTCGGATAAATTTATCATAACGAACTTTCGTTATTAAGAAAAGTTAACTAACCTAAAAGTTAATAACCCCAGGAAGTCAGCACAGCACAGGGATGGTGGGAGCCCCTCATAATGAGCACAGCACAGGGATGGGGGGAGCCCCTCATAATGAGCACAGCACAGGGATGGTGGGAGCCCCTCATAATGAGCACAGCACAGGGATGGGGGGAGCCCCTCATAATGAGCACAGCACAGGGATGGTGGGAGCCCCTCATAATGAGCACAGCACAGGGATGGTGGAGCCCCTCATAATGAGCACAGCACAGGGATGGGGGGAGCCCCTCATAATGAGCACAGCACAGGGATGGGAGGAGCCCCTCATAATGGGCACAGCACAGGGATGGGGGGAGCCCCTCATAATGAGCACAGCACAGGGATGGGAGGAGCCCCTCATAATGAGCACAGCACAGGGATGGTGGAGCCCCTCATAATGAGCACAGCACAGGGATGGGGGGAGCCCCTCATAATGAGCACAGCACAGGGATGGGAGGAGCCCCTCATAATGGGCACAGCACAGGGATGGGAGGAGCCCCTCATAATGAGCACAGCACAGGGATGGTGGGAGCCCCTCATAATGAGCACAGCACAGGGATGGTGGGGGCCCCTCATAATGAGCACAGCACAGGGATGGGAGGAGCCCCTCATAATGAGCACAGCACAGGGATGGGAGGAGCCCCTCATAATGAGCACAGCACAGGGATGGGAGGAGCCCCTCATAATGAGCACAGCACAGGGATGGGGGGAGCCCCTCATAATGAGCACAGCACAGGGATGGGAGGAGCCCCTCATAATGAGCACAGCACAGGGATGGGAGGAGCCCCTCATAATGAGCACAGCACAGGGATGGGAGGAGCCCCTCATAATGAGCACAGCACAGGGATGGGGGGAGCCCCTCATAATGAGCACAGCACAGGGATGGGAGGAGCCCCTCATAATGAGCACAGCACAGGGATGGTGGGAGCCCCTCATAATGGGCACAGCACAGGGATGGTGGGAGCCCCTCATAATGGGCACAGCACAGGGATGGTGGAGCCCCTCATAATGAGCACAGCACAGGGATAGTGGGAGCCCCTCATAATGAGCACAGCACAGGGATGGGGGGGAGCCCCTCATAATGAGCACAGCACAGGGATGGTGGGAGCCCCTCATAATGAGCACAGCACAGGGATGGGAGGAGCCCCTCATAATGAGCACAGCACAGGGATGGTGGGAGCCCCTCATAATGGGCACAGTACAGGGATGGGAGGAGCCCCTCATAATGAGCACAGCACAGGGATGGTGGGAGCCCCTCATAATGGGCACAGCACAGGGATGGTGGAGCCCCTCATAATGAGCACAGCACAGGGATAGTGGGAGCCCCTCATAATGAGCACAGCACAGGGATGGGGGGGAGCCCCTCATAATGAGCACAGCACAGGGATGGGGGAGCCCCTCATAATGAGCACAGCACAGGGATGGTGGGAGCCCCTCATAATGAGCCCAGCACAGGGATGGGGGAGCCCCTCATAATGAGCACAGCACAGGGATGGTGGGAGCCCCTCATAATGAGCACAGCACAGGGATGGGGGGAGCCCCTCATAATGAGCACAGCACAGGGATGATGGTAGCCCCTCATAATGAGCACAGCACAGGGATGGGAGGAGCCCCTCATAATGAGCACAGCACAGGGATGGTGGGAGCCCCTCATAATGAGCACAGCACAGGGATGGTGGGGGCCCCTCATAATGAGCACAGCACAGGGATGGGAGGAGCCCCTCATAATGAGCACAGCACAGGGATGGGAGGAGCCCCTCATAATGAGCACAGCACAGGGATGGGAGGAGCCCCTCATAATGAGCACAGCACAGGGATGGGGGGAGCCCCTCATAATGAGCACAGCACAGGGATGGGAGGAGCCCCTCATAATGAGCACAGCACAGGGATGGGAGGAGCCCCTCATAATGAGCACAGCACAGGGATGGGAGGAGCCCCTCATAATGAGCACAGCACAGGGATGGGGGGAGCCCCTCATAATGAGCACAGCACAGGGATGGGAGGAGCCCCTCATAATGAGCACAGCACAGGGATGGTGGGAGCCCCTCATAATGGGCACAGCACAGGGATGGTGGGAGCCCCTCATAATGGGCACAGCACAGGGATGGTGGAGCCCCTCATAATGAGCACAGCACAGGGATAGTGGGAGCCCCTCATAATGAGCACAGCACAGGGATGGGGGGGAGCCCCTCATAATGAGCACAGCACAGGGATGGTGGGAGCCCCTCATAATGAGCACAGCACAGGGATGGGAGGAGCCCCTCATAATGAGCACAGCACAGGGATGGTGGGAGCCCCTCATAATGGGCACAGTACAGGGATGGGAGGAGCCCCTCATAATGAGCACAGCACAGGGATGGTGGGAGCCCCTCATAATGGGCACAGCACAGGGATGGTGGAGCCCCTCATAATGAGCACAGCACAGGGATAGTGGGAGCCCCTCATAATGAGCACAGCACAGGGATGGGGGGGAGCCCCTCATAATGAGCACAGCACAGGGATGGGGGAGCCCCTCATAATGAGCACAGCACAGGGATGGTGGGAGCCCCTCATAATGAGCCCAGCACAGGGATGGGGGAGCCCCTCATAATGAGCACAGCACAGGGATGGTGGGAGCCCCTCATAATGAGCACAGCACAGGGATGGGGGGAGCCCCTCATAATGAGCACAGCACAGGGATGATGGTAGCCCCTCATAATGAGCACAGCACAGGGATGGGGGGAGCCCCTCATAATGAGCACAGCACAGGGATGGGGGGAGCCCCTCATAATGAGCACAGCACAGGGATGATGGTAGCCCCTCATAATGAGCACAGCACAGGGATGGGGGGAGCCCCTCATAATGAGCACAGCACAGGGATGGGGGGAGCCCCTCATAATGAGCACAGCACAGGGATGGGGGGAGCCCCTCATAATGAGCACAGCACAGGGATGGTGGGAGCCCCTCATAATGAGCACAGCACAGGGATGGGGGGAGCCCCTCATAATGAGCACAGCACAGGGATGGGAGGAGCCCCTCATAATGAGCACAGCACAGGGATGGGAGGAGCCCCTCATAATGAACTTTCGTTATTGTTACGAAAAGTTTACGAACCTAATGAAAATTTGTATTTCGTACGAACCCGAATCGAATTTCAGACATGAATTACGAGTTAACTTTAATACGAAACAAATTTATTGATGGCGCACATGTCTAGAATATACCCAAAAGGACAATTCATACGTTTATACAGAAACTGCAGTGACAATATAAGATTATGAGGAACAATCCAACATACTAATAAATAGATTCATTGAAAAAGGTTATAAGAAGAAAAATCCGGAGACCCTCAAAGAAAAGGTAAAAACAATGAAAAGAGACACCATGATAGAAGGAAAAGAAGATGAAGAAGAACATGGATGTGGCCTTCCTCACAGAGTATAATAGACAATATAAGTCCCTGGAATAAGTAGTAAGAAAGCATTGGCCCATTTTACAATCAGATAAAGTACTAAAAAAACATTTTACCCCACCGTCCTACTATTATCTACAGGAAAGCACCTTCCTGTAGATACAGACTTGTGCACAGCGCTCTAGATCGGGGGTCTCAAACTGGCGGCTCTCCAGCTGTTGTGAAACTACAAGTCCCATATGAGGTCATTGCAAGGCTGACATTTACAAGCATGACTCCCACAGGCAGAGAGGCATGATGGGACTTGTAGTTTCGCAAAACAGCTGGAGGACCGCCAGTTTGAGACCCCCCCCTGCTCTGGACCCACCTAGACACATCAAACTGTTGAAAGAGTTCAAAGGCTTCCATAAATGTGAACAATGTCTACCATGTAGGCTCAGTAAAAAAAAAAAAAAAACAGGCAGGAAAATAAAAACAGTTACCGGAAGAGAATACAAGATCAGGGAGCTGATAACATGCACCGGCACGCATGTAACATACATCATAGAATGCCAATGCCAGAAGCAATACATAGAACAACAAGACCTCTATTTGTTCGCATCCGAGAACATATCAACAACATATAAAATGGATTTAACAGACATAGTCCCTAAAATGCTTTGATACACTATCATAAAAAAGATCCATCGGTCGTGTCGTTCTATGCCATCGAAAAAATGAAAGGCCAATGGAGGGGAGAAAATAAGAGGAAGAAAGTCTCACAAACTAGAGACTAAATGGATTTTTCTCCTCAACACCCTCCAACCTGAAGGGTTAAATATAAACATAGACCTTAACCGTTTTATTACCAACTTCTGAAAACTTGAAGCATCATTTTTCTTCCCCTTTTCTTTTCCTATTTTTCCCCTAATAATACCGGTGTCCTAACCACTTGCTGACCGGCTCATGCCGATATACGTCGGCAAAAGTGGCACGTTCCCACGAAACAACGTATGGGGACGTTGTCCCCTTTAAGAGCCGCTGGAGGTGCGCCCGCTGCACGGTGGGGGGACCCGATCCGCGTGGCCGGTGGGCACGAGAGCCAGAACAGGGATTTGTGTCTCCTCCCCCCCCAGTCAGTCTGTCATGGACGTACTGCACATGGCTCTGCAGCTGACCACGGACGCACAGGTCCATTGGGATATGTTCCAGTCCACAGGCATTCAGCAGTGAAGAGACGTGCGCCAATGCGCATGCGCAGATCGCGGATACGCGCACAGTAACACGGCTTTGGCGCCCAGTGATCTTTAAAAGGGGCCTCTTCAGAATGCATCCTTGCTGTCTGATCTGCAGCTCATCCTGTACCCAATCCTGAACCTGCATCTGCTCCAGTGTTACCCGGCTTTTCCTTACCTCGCTTCTGTCTCCAGTCCTGACCCCTTGGCTTGCCTTTGATCTGCTCTGTGTTCCTGTTTGTCTGATCTCCCATTGCCGATCCTACCTGGACTTTGACCATTCTCTGCCTGCTGCTTCTGTCCGATTGATCCGCTGCTGTGACCTGGCTTGTCTGACCCTTCTCTTGCCTACAAGTCCTGCATCGGTGCTCATCTGTCTGCAAGTTCTGCATCCGTGCGCATCTGTCTGCAAGTTCTGCATCCGTGCGCATCTGTCTGCAAGTTCTGCATCCGTGCGCATCTGTCTGCAAGTTCTGCATCCGTGCGCATCTGTCTGCAAGTCCTGCATCTGTCTGCAAGTTCTGCATCCGTGCGCATCTGTCTGCAAGTCCTGCATCTGTCTGCAAGTTCTGCATCCCTGCGCATCTGTCTGCAAGTTCTGCATCCCTGCGCATCTGTCTGCAAGTCCTGCATCTGTCTGCAAGTTCTGCATCCATGCGCATCTGTCTGCAAGTTCTGCATCCGTGCGCATCTGTCTGCAAGTTCTGCATCCCTGCGCATCTGTCTGCAAGTCCTGCATCTGTCTGCAAGTTCTGCATCCGTGCGCATCTGTCTGCAAGTCCTGCATCTGTCTGCAAGTCCTGCATCCGTGCGCATCTGTCTGCAAGTCCTGCATCTGTCTGCAAGTTCTGCATCCGTGCGCATCTGTCTGCAAGTCCTGCATCCGTGCGCATCTGTCTGCAAGTTCTGCATCCGTGCGCATCTGTCTGCAAGTCCTGCATCTGTCTGCAAGTTCTGCATCCGTGTGCATCTGCCTGCAAGTCCTGCATCCGTGCGCATCTGTCTGCAAGTCCTGCATCCCTGCGCATCTGTCTGCAAGTTCTGCATCAGTGCGCATCTGTCTGCAAGTCCTGCATCCGTGCGCACCTGCCTACAAGTCCTGCATCTGTGCGCATCTGTCGGCAAGTTCTGCATCCGTGCGCATCTGTCTGCAAGTTCTGCATCCGTGCGCATCTGTCTGCAAGTTCTGCATCCGTGCGCATCTGTCTGCAAGTTCTGCATCCGTGCGCATCTGTCTGCAAGTCCTGCATCTGTCTGCAAATTCTGCATCCATGCGCATCTGTCTGCAAGTCCTGCATCTGTCTGCAAGTTCTGCATCCGTGCGCATCTGTCTGCAAGTTCTGCATCCGTGCGCATCTGTCTGCAAGTCCTGCATCTGTCTGCAAGTCCTGCATCCGTGCGCATCTGTCTGCAAGTTCTGCATCCGTGCGCATCTGTCTGCAAGTCCTGCATCTGTCTGCAAGTTCTGCATCCGTGCGCATCTGTCTGCAAGTCCTGCATCTGCCTGCAAGTTCTGCATCCGTGCGCATCTGTCTGCAAGTTCTGCATCCGTGCGCATCTGTCTGCAAGTTCTGCATCCGTGCGCATCTGTCTGCAAGTCCTGCATCTGTCTGCAAGTCCTGCATCTGTCTGCAAGTTCTGCATCCGTGCGCATCTGTCTGCAAGTCCTGCATCTGTCGGCAAGTTCTGCATCCGTGCGCATCTGTCTGCAAGTTCTGCATCCGTGCGCATCTGTCTGCAAGTCCTGCATCTGTCTGCAAGTCCTGCATCTGTCTGCAAGTTCTGCATCCGTGCGCATCTGTCTGCAAGTCCTGCATCTGTCTGCAAGTCCTGCATCCGTGCGCATCTGTCTGCAAGTTCTGCATCCGTGCGCATCTGTCTGCAAGTCCTGCATCTGT